>SJYQ01002027.1:31003-50316 GCA_006410935.1 Redunca redunca | reverse complement strand
TCCCCCATCGCCCATCCCCCATCCTCTCTTCCCGTCCATCCATCAGTTCAAGTACCTGTATGTACATATATTGTACAAGCGCAATGTTAGATACTAGGCTTACAGAAAGCAATAATACAGAGTAAATAAGACAGACAGCAACACTGTCTTTATTGATTTCGTGGCGTAGGTAAGATAGTAAAGTGAACAAGACATCTGCTGAAGCAGAGACAGCATCTGTCGGCCCCCCACACACACACCGCGGCCCCCGCCAAACGCCATTTGACCTGGAACACAGACCGTCTCTGGGTGCAACTCTCACCCTCATCACACAGGTGACGTTTCCCGGATGCCTCTCTATTTTCCCTTCCCTACTCCACTGGCTGGAAAGGAGGCTTATGAAGCCCCAAGAGATGGCCAAGTCACAAAATATAAGAAGCCTGCATCCCTCAATCTCACGTGGAGGAAAGGCACCCACCCACAAAGATATCTGCAATGTAACTTAAAAATACAATTACTGAGCCCATGCGAGTGAAATTTGGGGTTTATTTGTTATAGCAGCATTTCCCAATCTAATCTAACGCCATTTTACAGAACGCCTTTCTGTAAGTGAATGAAGGGATAACGACATGTCATTTGCTTCTTATAACAGCTGCACGTGGTAGCTAATTGTTGCTCCCATTTAGGAATGAAAAGCCTGCGGCAGAGAGTGAGGTACCTTGTCCAGAGTCACACGCTGGCAGGTAGAGGGTCAGGCTCTGAACCTGACTCCCACGTCCGTTCACTTTATGTGACGACAGGCTCCCAGTAGGGGAGCAGATAGGGACCCTCAGCACGAACAGGAAGAGTGACGTCGTCCCCTGCCTCTGGGTGCAGACGTTGAAGCAGCATGTTTGTCCCTGGGCCACCAGTGCGGTTTCGGTCACCAAGACACATGGAGAAGAAAAACCAAAAATCTGCCCTTGGTATTCCCCTCCCCAAGCCAGACGAGAGGCCCCCAGCTGGCCCCCTCTCCTCAGCATCGCTGTCTTTCCAGAGGCGCTCTTCTCAATCCATGAGCAGGCCCTTTCCCTACCCCAGAACGAGAGGAAGCAAGATCGTTGAGACGCTGGGTTTCCACCCCGGGAGGCAGCAGGCTTCCTTCGGAGGCCTGGCCCAGGCCGACCTCCAAGACCTCTCCATCAGCTGGCCCAAGGCTGCCAGAGCTAGAGGGGCTCAGGATGCCCAGTTCAGGCACCAGAGCCGTGGGCAGAGCTGGCTTAGGCCTTGGAGCAGAGTGGCTGACAAGGGGCAGACAGACAGGGACAGGTCCTGGAGGCATGGGGGAGGAAGCCCCACTGTAACCCCACAGAAGGGCTGCCGGTCTCCACCGAAGGCCTGGAGTCAAGCTCCTTCTTGGGCAACAGTTTTTCCCCTATGCCTGTATGACTATCAGACATGGAGATGGCGCCATGAAACGAACAGTGCTGAGCTTTTGAGAGCAGACCCACCTGAATCTAAATCCAGGCTCTGACACTTCCTGGCTGTGTAATTTTGGGCAAGTCCTTAAGCCTTGCTGAGTCCCTCAGTTTACCTATCTGTAAAATGGGACTAATAATGCTTGTGTCACAGGAACGAGGGAGAGGATTAAATGGCACAGTGGGCACCTGATAATTTAAGAAGGGAGAGACAGAATCTGAGAATGTTGTAGCTAGAAGAGCCCCGAGACATCTGGTAGGGAAGAGTTAGGTTCAGAGGGAGTCAGCCACTGACCTTGGCTAAAACAGAACAGTGGGTGCTTAGGATTTATCCTGCCTGGTTTGGTTTGCCCTCCTTTTCCTCTGCCTCCCAGTCTCTGTGTCCTGGTGTGGAGAGCGGGATCCAGGAGTGGGATGGGAAGAAGAGGGGCACCGTCTCCAAGCCCCTCTGCACACTCAGAGGCTGGAGCTTGTGGGCTTTCCCACGGCTTTTGCCCAGGGTGATTGATGCTTTTGCTGGTCAGAGATGATGCTGCCACACCCAAGCGTGTCCCTCACTCCGATGTCTGTTCC
Source organism: Redunca redunca (assembly GCA_006410935.1). Taxonomy (NCBI): domain Eukaryota; kingdom Metazoa; phylum Chordata; class Mammalia; order Artiodactyla; family Bovidae; genus Redunca; species Redunca redunca. The sequence continues at coordinate 48,307 of SJYQ01002027.1, read as the reverse complement.
CCTCTGTGCATGGGGACTAAACACCCCCACCGTGGCTGCTGGGAGGCAGACTAAAGGCCATGACCTCGCCCCCTCTCCCTCAGACCTTGCACCACCCGGATGCACCGAATCCTACCCTCCACCCACCACCTCATCGCTCAGCCTGTGAGGCTTTACCACAGGGAGGGTGTGGCCAGGCCAAGAACCCAGAGAGGGCCGGTGCCTGAGTGGGAACCCCATTTGCGCCCAGCAGTGGCGTGCTCGTCCAGCCCAGAGCCCCCCATTCACGGGAGGGTTGAGGGGTGGGCTGCAGACCTAGGCATGTGGTGGAGGCCTCGGAAGACGGCGGGACCCCCTGATGCCCCAGGACGCCTTCCCAGCTCTCACCGGATCCCACCTCCCATCCCGCTGGCCGTTTCCCGCCAGGAGCAAAGTTCCCCTTCGGAGTCCTCCAAGCACCGGCCCAAGCCCCTATCGCCTCTCTCCCTCCTCCCTGACCCAGGCTCCAACAGTGAGGAGCTCTCCTGCCTCGCTCCTCATAATGCTCTCCCGCCGATAAGATTAAAACATACCTCCTACTTACAGCATCGATTCACAGCCCTGATTTACTGTTGCTTCTCGGCTGCTACAAAACGGATGCGCAGGCCGCCACCTTTATCTCTATCCATCTCCTGGCTGCCGGGGAATAACTGCTAATTAATACCTTTCTGCCTCCCTGTGCCTGCCAACTTTGAGGGCCATCAGTACTCATGGGCTCCCTGCCACCTGGCCACTCACCCCCACCCGCTCGGGACTCCAGCCCCAGGTCAGAGGCACCCTGGGGGGTTCGAGGTGGAACGAGGAAGGTGGGCTGTTCCCCTCTCCTCGTCCGCCCACTGGACACACAGACACAGCCAGGGGGCACGGGGCGGAGACTAACTCAGAAGGGACTGAGTCAGACCGCGGTTCAAATCCCAGCCCCCAGACCCATCAGCTCTGAGATTTTCACCTCTGGGTCCCGGGCTCCTTGTCTGCAAAAGGGAGAAATCCACAGGACCCACCTCCTAGGGGTCTACAAGAGTAACAGCTCGGGTTGAGAATGTCAGTCCTAAAGGAAACCCACCCTGAATAGTCACTGGGAGGGCTGACGCTGAAGCGGAAGCACCAATACTTGGGCCGCCTGATGCGAAGAGCCGGCTCACTGGAAAAGACCCTGATGCTGGGAAAGATGGAGGGCAGGGGGAGAAGCGGGTGACAGAGGATGACATGGTTAGATAAACACAATGAACGTAAGTTTGAGCAAACTCTGGGAGATGGTGAAGGACAGGGAAGCCCGGCATGCTGCGGTCCATGCGGTCGCAGAGTCGGACGTGAGTCAGCAACTGAACGGCAGCAGCAGGATGTGCCTGACGCAGTCCCTGCCTCCTGCCTCCTCCTCGGGGCCTTTGCTCTGGGCCTGGAGCGGGTGCCGTCGCCACGGGCCAGCTGCGTTTGCAGTACTGGTGTCAGGGAAGGGGCAGGTGGTCAACCCCAGTGCTGGGAGCAGGCTCCAGGGAAGACCCCAGTACAGGAGTCAGCTACAGATACATTGCAAACCAGTTATGCTCCAATAACCTAGACAGCATATTACAAAACAGAGACATTACTTTGTCAACAAAGGTCCATCTAGTCAAGGCTATGGTTTTTCCAGTAGTCATGTATGGGTATGAGAACTGGACCATAAAGAAAGGTGAGCACCGAAGAATTGATGCTTTTGAACTGTGGTGTTGGAGAAGACTCTTGAGAGTCCCTTGAACTGCAAGGAGATCCAACCAGTCCATCCTAAAGGAAATGAGTTCTGAACATTCATTGGAAGGACTGATGCTGAAGCTGAAACTCCAATACTCTGGCCACCTGATGCAAAGAACTGACTTATTTGAAAAGACCCTGACGCTGGGAAAGATTGAAGGCAGGAGGAGAAGGGGACGACAGAGGATGAGATGGCTGGATGTCCACTGACTCGATGGACATGAGTTTGAGTAAGCTCCGGGAGTTGGTGATGGACAGGGAGCCCTGGCGTGCTGCAGTCCACAAAGAGCTGGACAGGACTGAGCCAATGAAATGAACTGAACTGAATAATAATAATAGTAAGGCGTTAGCTACAACATACAGCCTGGCTTGGAGACTGCAAAGCCGAAGCTGACTCAGTCAACATCAGTTCAGCCAGACTTTCCCTGCTTCTTTTGTTCTTCCTTTTCTGCTCAGAAGGCACCTCCTCCAGGAAGCCTTCCTGAACCACACAATCTAGAGACACTGGTCTGTCCCAGAGCCCTGGATCCCCTCACAGGACAGTGCCATCCAGGGACTATCCCAGAGCCCTGAGTCCCCTCACAGGACAGTGCCACCCAGAGTTAGGCTGTTTACCTATTTGTTTATTTCTGTCTCATCCATCAGAATGTCAGTCCCATGAGGCCTAAGCACTTGACTGTCCTGTTTGGTATCATCTCCCTGGGCACCCTGGTGGCTCAGACAGTAAAGAATCTGCTTGCAATGCAGGAGATCTAGGTTCGATCCCTGGGTTGGGAAGATCACTTGAAGAAGGGAATGGCAACCCACTCCTGTATTGTTGCCTGGAGAATTCCATAGACAGAGGGGCCTGGTGGATTATAGTCCATGGGGTCGTAAAGAGTCCGATACCACTTAGTGACTAATATTTTCACTTTCCCTTGGCAGAGAGGAGATGAGTAAGTATCTGATAAGTGAATAACAAATTCTCCATTAATATCAGCCAATAATAATAATAATGTTGATAAAAATAAGCAAGATTATCACTTTCCTCTCCCCTTAAATGAAGAGCTGGTTAAATGTCCTCTCTCCTTTAGTGGGGCATCCTATTAAGAAGGCATTGCCACTGTCTCCACTGCAAGGAGATCAAACCAGTCAATCTTAAAGGAAATCAATCCTGAAAATTCGTTGGAAGGACTGATTAGGAAACTGAAGCTCCAATACTTTGGCCACCTGATGTGAAGAGCTGACTCATTGGAAAAGACCCTGATGCTGAGAAAGATTGAAGGCAGGAGGAGAAGGGGACGACAGAGGGTGAGATGGCTGGATGGCATCACCGGCTCAACGGACGTGAATTTGAACAAGCTCCAGGAGATGGTGGAGGACAGGGCAGCCTGGCATGCTGTAGTCCATGGGGTCGCAAAGAGCTGGACGTGACCGAGGGGCTGAACAACCACAACGGCTGTGTTTTCAGTGTCTCCTAGTGCCGGATGAGAGACTGAGGCTCAGAGCAGTCACTCGCCTCGTCCCAGAAGACACACTTAGCGGGTGACTCGGCTGTCACTGAGATCCAGGTGGGCCACGCGTTCTCAGCCCTCCCCCGATCCCCCAGTGGGGCACAGCACGTCCCACCAGGAGGAAGGCGGACAGCTCCTTCTGTGCCAGACATGTCTGGATGCCAGGGCTTCCCTCCTGGCTCCCAGACTGAAACTGACAGCTGAAGAGAGAGGGCAGGGCCTTCCCTCTGGCCACTGGAGGATGAGAGGACCAGTCTGGGGAGGGGCGTCAGCCTGATCTTGGATCTGCGCGGGAGAGGGTCACTGAAGGCGGGGCCAGGTGACTCTAACTCTGGACTCCTCCTCCTCTCTGAACCCGTCCCCTCCAGCGGGGGAGGGGGCATGGCTGCAGGACCAGATGGGCTTAGATGTGCAAACACTCAGAATTATCGCCATCTCTCTAAATGCCCAGGTCTGCCGTGACCAGCGGGTTTCCGCTCTGTCTCATGGCCGGGTCAGCCAGGCNGGCCCTGGTCTGTGAGGGGGGTGGTGGGGGTGGGGTGGCAGCTGTGGCTCTCCCACCAGCCGTGAGAGATGGGGGTGGGGGCGGGGGCTGGGAGGAGGAAGCTCCAAGACTGGGCCTGGCAGATGCGCCAGCAGAAGCCAGCACGGGTGCTTTTAATAAAGCATAACGAAGCGTGGGATCATAAAATATTTTGTCTAATTCCAGGCTCCCATGAGGGCGGGGCAGATCAGCTGGGCAGGCAGAGGAGAAAGGTTTATAGAGGGAAGCCTGGGGCTGGCGGGGGTTGGAACAGGACAAGCTGGGAGCAGCAGCCGAGGGTCTGGTCCAGGGCCGGGCTAGGGGGGCTTTCTCACAGGCCTCCCTTTCAGCTTGGAAAGGGGTAGCAAGCAGAGACTTTGCCCCACAGAAACGGCCCCCTCCTGCTGGAGGCCTGGTACCAGTCATGGGCCCCTCTGGGCTTCCGCTTCCCCACATGAAATGAGGGTTGAACCTAAACAGAAAACTCTTCTAACATGAGGCCAACACACTCATTTTCAAATTCCTCCATTCAAAGTAGAGCTGAAGCCCGTCTGTTAAAGAAGCGACGTGGACTCCTGGCTCAGTCTGGGGACGAGGACTCCCCCAGCTATTGTTTTGCCTGACGCCTTGGCCGCCAGAAGTGGTGCAGGGCACCTCCGTGGGAAACCGGGGCTCCAAGAGCACAGATTGAGAACCACGGGTCGGCCCATCCTGCCTAAACTCCTGCATCCTTCAAGGCCCAGCTCACGTCTGAGGACTTCATCGGAGGCCTCATAACGGCGCAACTGTCCTAGGCACGATCAGCCGCATCCCGGCTCTCACCATCCTGACACTTTTCACAGCCGGTGACTAAGCTTCTTCACTTGTTTGCAGCCAGGGCTGCGCAGCGTCTGAGACACGGTGGATGCTCAGTAAGAGGGCCCCTCCCTGACCACACACACCTATACTTGGCCGTCCCCCAGCCCTGTTCTCCAGAGCAGTTATCCCTCCCTTTTGCTGTGCACTCACTTATGTCCTATCTGTCCGCTCATACACTCTGGGAGGTAAGCTCCAGGAGGGCGGGCTTTATTCATTTATTTTTTTCTGTTCACCACATCTCCAGTGCCTAGCACACTATCAGTGTCCAGTTTGTCAGATGAATGAATGGCTGGAGGGATGGATGGATGGATATATGGCCAACGAAAGAAGGAAGGGATTTTCCTTTCTTCCTTGAGTCAGTGTAAGCCAGCCAGCCCTAACAGGTTCACTCAGAGTTCAAAATGTCTTTTGTTACTGGGGTTGGCCAAGAAGTTTGTTTGAATGTTCCACAAGATGTTCGAGATTTGGGCAGGGGTGTGGGGGGGCAAACCAACTTTTTGGCCAACCCAATATGAGTCTCATGCAGCTCTAAGCTCTGGAGAGGCAACTCCATCCTTCCTCCAGGTCCGGCAGCGCCCACACAGGCTCTTATCAGTTCCATAAACACTCACCGACGCCTGCTCTGTGCCAGGACCACGCCAGGGACAGGGAGCGTGCAGCTGAGTCACAGTGCCTGCTGTGCCCCAGGGCGCTGTGAACAGAGTAGGTGCACAGAAAATGTTCGTTGAATAAGCGGCGTCTAAGGTGAGACCGGGATGATGAACAGGTCTTAGTCTAGAGAAGGAGGCAGGCTTCTGCAGAGGGAATGGCCTGTGCAAAGGCCCTGGGGCAGCTAGGAGCACCCGGTCTTCGTCCTGTGAGGCAGGCTGCCCCCAGTGGCTCCCCGCAAGGGGCACCACCAGTGCCCCTCCCAGAACCCTGGGCACAACAGGTCCCCTCTGAGGCCGTGCTCTTGTGGAGGCGAGAGGGAGGGTGGCGAGCCACAGCCACCGCCCTCGCCAGGAGCATCTCCCAGCCACCTCCACGCCACCGGACCCCACACTCATCTGCTCAGACCCACACGCACTAAACTGACCCGCTGCAGATACCTCCCCGGTCTCTTTTCTGAGGGAAATAACATTGTGTAAGTAAAGCCCTTTAAATTTTAAAGAGCTGCGTTTGTGTGATCTCCGCGGGAAGCTTTTAGCAGCAGGCTGGAAAGAAGTAATAATAATAATAAGGAGGCGGAGGCAACAGGGCAGAGCCAGCGCCACTCAGTCGACTGCCCAGGCGGGGGGCCCAGGGCCGCCTGCTGCTGCTGAGCCCTGACCCCTCCCCCAGAGGCACATGGGATCAGGGGCGGAGGGGCAGGGAGCCCCAGAATCGCCAAAGGTCAGGTTGGAAGAGGTCTCTGGCAGAGAAGCACGCAGGCAGAGGGCCAAAAGCAGGTAAAGCGTGAGACCCCGGGTTCAGAGCTCGGCCACTCAGTAGCTGTGCAACCCGAGCAGGTGGCTCAGCCTCTCTAATGACGCGGGACTTTGCCCAGCGCCTCAGGCAGACTAGGCGCCCCTCCGCTGCAGTCCCGTAGGACTGGGAGCCCTTTCAGGTTTAGAGTCCCCAATATTAACCAGTAATTCACCTCTGTGCCTGCTCCTCTACCCAGGGGACTGTGGACTCCTGGAGGTCTCGCTGGCACCCCAGTGCCAGCCCTGGCATAGGCCACAGCTCAGGGCTGGTGCTCAGAAGACGGCTGCTGAGTGGAATCGAAACGAGGCTGACTGTGCACCAGGATGCGGGTGGCTGTGGGCGCATCCTCACCACCGACACAGCTGCCCTCAGCAACACCCCTGGAGGCAGGAAGCTTCATCCCAAGGTGGGAACTGGGGGCATCAAGTATGTCTGTTTTATTTTAACATTTACGGATTTGGCTGCATGGAGCCTTAGTTGGCGCAGGCAGTTGCCGCGGCGTGTGGGGCCTTTTGCTGTGGTGCGTGGCCTTTCTCGTTGCGGTGCATGGACTTCGCTCCATAGAACGTGAGATCCTAGTTCCCAGACCAGGGACCAAACCCTTGTCCCCCGCACTGCAAGGCGGATTCTTCATGACCAGATCACAAGAGAAGTCCCCAGATATGTCTTAAAGGAACCTAGACAGGACCTAGACAGGACTCTCCGTCCCAATCTTATTCTCACCAAAGAATCTCGGAACTGGGCCCTTGCTTTACGGAGCTGAGGTGAGACGGGGGAGGGGAGCGAGCGGCGGCGCCGGCTGACGGAGCTGAGGCCAGAACCTGGGGCTCACTGCTCTGAGGCTGGTCCCCTTCCCACTGAGCCAGTGTCTTCCATTCTCACCCACGGGATGAGGTCACATGGAACAGGGAAGCCTTTTTAAACATTCAAATTGTCACATTCATTTTAATATGGATTAAGAAAAAAGATGTATTCAGCACCACAGGCCTATACATTACTCCTTCGTACCAGTGACAAAAAGAGGGGATGGATTTAAATTTGATTTTAAGACGATCGTGGTGTAAGAAAAGGCCTGGGTGGGATGGAGATAGAGTTGTGAAGGCAGCGTCTGCAGTCACCCCCGGACGGTGCAGAGCCACACCCCGCCCCCCGGGACGCGAGCACAGCAGCTGACCCAGCTCCCCCGGAGACCCAGGCCCAGCCAAGGGCCGGGGGTGGCCCCCGGCACTACGATGGGTGGGGGGACGGATGCCCCGCAGCCCGCACACAGAGGTCCAGCCCGCGGGACCGGCTCCACGTTCGACCGGAAATGCATCTCTTCTAGGGTCAAGTGAACAGTCAGGCAGATGGAAGGGCGGCTGAACAAAGGAATGTCACCTCAACCTACTGGGACACTGAGACCCGAGGGGACGGTTGGTGGAGATTTTCCTAAGGAATATTGATCCCCAGTGAGCGATCAACCCTCCGCTCTCAAAGGGTCACATTGCCATTGAGTCAGTAGGCAGGGCTGAGACTGACCTGCATGGGGACAGAGTAAGTAGCCGGGCTGGGGGGCAGACGGCACGTGGGCGTGGGGCAGGGGCACTCTGTCTTGGCTGGAGCACCTCAGAGAATAAGCCAGGGAAGAAATCTCTGCTGATATTTGTCACGGCAATTTCAGCAAAGCACCGGATGTCGAAGCGTCTCGAATTTCAACTGGCAAAAGTAGTCCTCGTCAAAGTCAGTTTGAACAGTCAAGATGGATGGAAAAAATGGGCTGGACAAAGGAGAATAGGGGGACCCGAGGAGAGTACCCTGAGCCACTTCAGGAGCAGCGAGCCAAAGGGTCGGTGGGAGCTTTCCCAAGAAATGGCCACTCCCTTCGGAAGCCAGCCAGCTGAAGCTCCAGCTACTCGCTGAGAAGCTCCCTCTAAACGGGCACTTGGCACTGGCAGCTCTCAGGTGAAGGATAAATGGTCTGGGCAAAGGGCTAACTTGCTGCCAATTCCCTCCTCCCCCACCCGCAGGGCTAGGAGCAGCCTTCGGCAAGACTAGCTCAGAGGTGAAGAACACCCGCCTTTACCCTTGCAAGGAAGGAGCTCTGAGGCTGTTCATGACGAACGTGGACCAGACCACACTTAGTGAGAGCTGGTGGGGACGGCAAGAAAGATGATCTAAGTGGATCTGAGGAGAAAGAACTTCTTCGTGGGAAACAGAGTGGAAAACAGACTGGGGGGCGAAGCACCGGTGTGCCCCGGGCAGAGTGATCAATCAGCGAGACGGCCCAGCGGACGTCGAAGAGTCGGGCAGAGACGACGCGTCAGCATGGTCCGCACCAGCAGCGGAGGGCTGCAGACAGATTGCGGTGCTCTCCCAAAGTCACCCATCCCCTCAAGTTCCCATGCCCTTGGGAGGTCACTTCCCCGTTTCTAAAGCCCCAGACCCATGAGCTACATTTTGGCTCAGGGAAATCCAGCGTCCAGCACTGGATGGGTCATAAGGGCAGGCATTTTATTACTGCAATTGTTACTACTATAAGAAGTGACCGATCACTTATGAGCACTCACACTGTCTCATTCCATCGTGTCAGCAACGCAGCGGGCACAAAGTACAACCCTGTTTTCTAGACAGAAACGCTGAGGTTGGGCAGGGTGGTGCTAGGTCTCAGCTCTCTGCTCCCCACGTCACCCTCTCCGCTTCTCCACCTGTTCTGTGCCTGTCGGCCCAATTGCGTGGGCATCCGTGCAATTGAGTTTCGTCCATGTGCGGCACTAGCAAGAGACCAAAAGGCAGGAGCAGGATGAAATTGGGGTGTTTCTTCCTCCGGCTGCCTGCCAGGTCCCCGGGAGTTGGCTGCATCCCTCTACCCGGGGTCCCAGGCCTGCCTGTAGCCCTCTCCTCTCAGCCCTCTTTCCAATCTGCGGGCGGTAGAAACTCCCACTGATCCTGGCCCCAGGGGCTGCCCCCACTAAACCCTAAAGCCAGTGAAAAGTGAAAGTGTCGGTCACTCAGCTCTGTCCCAGGCTCTTTGTGACCCCGTGGACTGTAGCCTGCCAAACTCCTCTGTCCATGGGATTCTCCAGGCAGGAACACTGGAGTGGGCTGCCATGCCCTCCTCCAGGGGATCTTCCCGACCCAGGGATCAAACCTGGTAGTCCTTTAAAGAAGCCCTTCACGGACCAGCCAGGCTGAGCTTGGTGTTTCCTTCTGGAACCTGGTTGATACGGAGGGAAATAAATTGTCCCCAAATTACAGAGCTTCCCAACAGTGGCCCCGAAACCCCAGCCTTCCTCTGTCTGCCTCCAAAGCCTGTGCCACTCCGTCGGAACCGCAGCTTCCCAGCCGCAGACGTTCACACCTCCCAGATTGGCCGCGTTCGCGTGCCACCTGCTCCACGATGCACTTAACATTTTTCTTAAACTTGACTCTTTTTTTTTTTAAAACTTAAATAAACCGTTTTTAAAAAGGGAAAGAGAATTTAAATCACTGCCCCAAATGGCAAACCAGTCTCACTTGCCTTAAACAGAGGGTGACTGAAAAAGAATCATAATGAAAACAAAACACTGCTATTAGAACTCTGACTTCCTCTGGCTCACTGCAGGCGTGCTGCCCCACACCTGTTTTGTTGGAAAAAGAGATTAGCAAGCAAGAGGGTGTCAGAGCTTGACAGTATCAGCTTTCTCCGCGGCACAAGGAAGAGGATGGCATGGGAAAGGAAGTGGGAGGACCCTCCCTCGCTGGGGTTCCTCATCACTTACTGCCAGCGGGACGGACAACCCCCAGACCTGTGATGTCCAGCGGAGCCTTAGGCAATGATGGAGGCATCTTATCCACGTCTGTGCTGTCCAGCACAAGAGCCACCAGCCACGTGTGGCTGTTGCGCCTTTGAAATGTGGCGGAAAAACTGAATTCTGTTTAATTCAATTAAACAAAAGCCAAGACACTTTGCTGCGTTTTCATGTAAATGTGTGTTGTCGCACATGGCTCCATGTTGAACGCAAGCCCCACCCGGGCGAGAACGCGCCTTTCCCTTCTCGCCTGGATTTCTAGGACGACACGATGTGTGACTGCCAGGAGCAGTGCACCAGCGGGTGAACCGGAGGACGCGCGAGTGAGCCGCGCTGCTCTGCAACAGCGCCGTGCTCTCCGCGCTCGGGCCGTCCCAGAAACCACCAGCTCTTCCTCGTTTGTGCATGCTCAGTCGTGCAGTCGTGCCCCACTCTTTGCTTCCCTTTGGACTGTAGCCCACCAGGCTCCTCTGTCCATGGGATTCTCCAGGCCAGAACACTGGTGTGGGTTGCCATTTCCTACTCGGGGATCTTCCCGACCCAGGGATCGAACCCATGTCTCTCGCGTCTCCAGCATTGGCAGGCAGAGTCTCTGTCACTGAGCCACCTGGGAAGCCAAGTAACCTTATTCCTCCCCCACCAGGTTGCTTGTCCCCTCCTCCCACCAGGCTCCACAGTCAGGCCACAGGCCTTAGCAATTCGCCTTCTGACGGTGCCGTTTCCTCTCCAAGCTGAGCTCAGGCCCACTTCTCTGCTGCCCGAGCAAACAAAGAAGCCTTTGTGAGGTGGTTGCTTCTGCTACCCCACCTCACTCCCTCGCCCCTGCCTGGGACATTAGGTGCCAGGTGACAATTAGCAATGTATCACCTGCTTCTGTAGAACCAGGCACCTGGCCTTGGGTTATTGTGTGGCTTAAATACCCACTTGACAAAAAGCTGCACACTCGGGCAGTGAGCACCAGCTCGAGACACGAATGCCACCCACCCTCTGGCCGTGCCAGCCTCTGTCTCCACCCTGCCAGGGCTGCCTCCCCCCCGCCCAGCCCTGCACGACGCCAGGGCAGCCGGTGATGGACGCCTTCCTTTGGGGCAGCATTAAGGAGCCGGGAGGAAGAGATGGTGCTGGGAAGATAATGGAGGCGCCAGTGACTGGTGACACACAGCCCCACTGGAGGAGCGCTGAGCGTCTCTGCAGAAAGAGAGACAAAGGGGCAGAAGGGACAGCTTGGCAAAGCAACAAAAAGCCCGGTGGCTCCTCTGCCCCTCCCCCTGGTGACTCCCGAGCCGCGCCTGTGACGTCGGGGCCAGTGGGTGCGCCCGCTGGAGTGCTGCCAAGATCCCCCTCAAGCCTGGGGACCCCAAGCTCCCCTACGCAAGGCTCTGAGGTGGAGGGTCTGCCTAACTGAGCCCCCAGGATGCCCCTGGGACCTCCAGGGAGAAGACCTGGCTTCCAGCACTACCTCCCCACCCCCCTACACACACACACACACACACACACACACTCACTCACACACACTCACACTCACATGTACACTCTCACTCACACATGCACTTACACACACACTCANCTCACACACACGCACTCACATACATACACGCACACTCACAAATGCACTCACACACACACACACTCACACATTCACACGTATGCACACACACATTCGCATGCACACAGTCACACACACATACAGTCACACACACGTGCACGCTCACACACATTCACACTCACTCACACATGCACACTCAGCTTCACACACACACTCACACAGACACATGCAATCACACACTCACACACACGCACTCATACACACTCACACACATGCACTCACACACACACACACATCATGCACAGTGTGAGGTCCTCTCTGGCCTCAGTCTTCTCAGCTTTAAAATGGGAGACAGGAGACAGTGCATTTAATTCTCCAGCTTCCTCCTGGCCCGGTGCTCTGCAGTCCTAAATCCAAGGACTTGTTTAGGACTCTGTGTGGGAAACCTAAAACATACCCCTCCTCCTGGGCACTGCTGCTTGTAAATGTTTTCTCCTCTTCAACCTGTGGGCATTGCAAACATCGTTATAACAACAGCAACGACTTTTCACATGCCCACTATGTGCTCAGTACCCTGCCTACAGATCCTCCCTGCAATACGTAAATTTCCCCTTCCCAGCAGCCCCCACCCCACGAAGCCGCCACGATGCGCCTCCTGTTCAGTTGGAGAAGTCAAGGCCGGAAGCAACCGAGAGGCTCTCTGAGCTCACACGCTGGGTGCATGAGGGAGACGGGATCTGAACCCATGCCAAACCTCAGAGCTCATGCCTGCTGGGCCTCTAGAAGCTTCTCCCCAGGAGAAGCCGCCCCCGCCGCTCTTGGCTCAGGCCCAAGCTGGAACAGTCCCATTCTAGGCAGGGGCCTTGTCTTCCCTCCTTGCCAGGTGTGGACACTCTGGGAGAGGTGAACAGTGTCCAAACGATGGCATTTCTGCCTCGAGGCCATTGTCTCTTTATAACACAAAGAGCCATCATTTATAACACAAAGGCATTCCAAAGGATGTCCAGCTTCAGGTGGCCCAGAAAAGCCGAATTAATCTTCCTAGAGTCCTGCTCTGAGAACGTCACTCATTTCTCTTCAGCTGCCACCCGTAGCCCCTGGGCTCAAGTCCAGACCCCTCGCTCCAGCTCTCAGGCCTCTGCCAACAGCTCTAACCTCATTTCCAGATTCTCAACAAGCACCTTCTGCTCAAGCGAGGCCAGCTGCCTCCCAGCCTCCCAGCCCAACAGGGCGCTCGTTCCCTCCTCCAGGTCTTTGCACACGCCTCCGCGCCCCCACCTGGCCTGGGGTTCCCTCCCCGCCTGTTAAGTTTGTTCCGATCCCACAGAGCCTTCCTGGGCCACTCCCCTTAGTTTCCAAGGGTTTACTCTTGGTACCCTGGTACCGGCCATTTATTAGAGATGATCTTTGATCATTCTCAAACGAGCCCATGCTCCATGGGGTTTGCCGGCAGCCAAAACTCCTTAGGGGATATCTCTGCTGATCCAGAACAAGGCTGGGACAGCTGCTTAATGAACAGAAGTGACTGGATCCCTTGACGTGGCTCCAAAGGAAGCTTCCAGAACAGGAAGGAGGAAATAGGAGCTTCCCGAGCCTTTCAGAGTGACCCCGTGGCCGTCTGACTCCAGCCTGGGGGCCAGGAGAAAGGGACAGGCCAGCGACCGAGGGCCAATCTCACGCCTGCTCCCGTGTATCATTTCATTCATCTCCACATTACACTCTACCTTCAAAAGATGGGGACACCGTGACCTAGAGAGGCACTGATTTGCCCACGTGTGTACTCTGCGAGGGAGCGGCCGGCCAGGCTTTGAGCCAGTGCAGATGGAAACCAAAGCATCTGGACCACACAGAGACGGGCTGAGGAGGGATGGGCAGGCCCAGTGGCACGCTGGTACGTGCTTGGCAACCAGCGCTGGACTGGGGAGAGCACTAGTCTGCAGTGTTTGCCCATCTCCACGGTGTAAATCGCCATAGTCAGCTTCAAGCTACCAGTAAGATGAACCTGGGCTTTGGGGGAGATGTGTAAATCAATGCCTGGGTTGAGAACCCAGCCCTGCCCCCCACTTGCCGTGGGGCCTTAGGCAAATCACATAATCTTTCCCAGTTGCATTGCTCTTCTGTAAAATAGGAGACTGTTAACTCCCAAATGGGAGTTTCTGGGAGCATTTCATATGACTGTGTGTGCACATAGCTAGCATGGGGCTTGCCACATAACAGTTACCATTCCTTTCCTTCCTTCCCCCAACCTCCCACCCGCCAGCAATGAAGAACAGCCCCTCCAGCCAAGGAGAACCCAGAAGGAACAGGAAGCCCTTTGGTTTGGCTCATCCCCCAGACGCCAGCCATGATGCCAGGGTGAGCTCTGGCGGGCAGAGCTGGACAATAGACACATTCTCACACCAGAAGGGACTTCCAGAGGTGACTGAGCAGGGCCAGGAAACAGGTCCCAGGCTCAGGGTCTGGACCAAACCCCAGTCTCAGGGGAGTCAGTGAGCCATTCAACAAACACATCTTGAAGCCACATCTGCTCGGAGCCAGGCTTCACGCCAGAGCCAGTGGGACAGGGATGTCGAGCCTGTGGCTAGATCCAGCCCCAGAGGAGAGTTGTTTAAACAACGTGTTGCCCAAAGTGCCAGTGCCAGCACGCACAGGTGGCCCCTGCTGTCAGGGGCTGGCGGGGCTGTGGAGGGCAAGAAGCAGGCAAGCAGAGACTGGGAGGGAGGCTTATGTGGAGCTGGGGCTGTACCAGCTGAGGGCAGGTGTCTGCTCTTTGACCCAGGAAAGGGCAGAAGTGGGGGAGGAGGAGAAGACATCTCTGGGCAGGCCAGGTCCATGGGGCAGAGAGACGGCGGGCTCCGGACCCCATGTGGTATGAGCACAGCCCCGTCAGCGTCTTCCCCGTGCACAGCAGTGGAGGATGGAGGAGTCACATCAGCAAAGTGGCTACGTCGGCACCCAGTTCACGGTGCAAGCTCTCTGGTTGGTTTAGGGGCCTAGGGGCTCATGGGGAGCTGGCCTGTTTCATTGCAGACCCCTGGGGGTTGAAGGAAGCACCACAATGGATTGGGGAGGGAAGAAGCCTGAGTCTGCAGCCACAAACCCGGACTCCAGTCCAGCCACTTACTACCACCATCTTTTCATTTCCCCGAGGCTCAGTTTCCCTGGTCGGTTCAATGGGCACAAGAGTAGCCTCCTTCACATCTGACGTGAGATCTGAATGGAAGGATGGGGGTCAAAGCATCTCATCAATGCTCAAGTACCACCAGCAGATAGAGTCAGGATGTCTGGAATCAGAGTCTCCGTCACATCGATGATCTGAGAATCTTCAAGAAAGAACGCAGTTCCAGGAGCAGAACTTTACCAACAGGAAGTTCATCTGTGAATCCAGCCTGAATTCCACAAGTCGTAAGCCTTTGCATATATTTTCTGTAGAAAGCAACACACCCAAACCCTCTCCATGTACCCCAGCACGAGGACATGTCCAAAGGCCAAAGATGCCTTATTCATCCACACAACCAGCCTTTACTAAGTATCCATCATGCGTTTGTGAGGAAGATTCAATAGTGAGAAGAACCGGACAGGTCTCTGCTATTGCAGAACTTTTTACTAGGTTACGGGATGGGAGGGTCACAGTGAGACTGCCTCTCCCACATTCCACTGGGAGAAACGACTTGCGTCTTGAGTCTTAACTGCACTCATGTGGGGGTGGGCAGGGGACAAATGCCTCAAGACTCCAGGGGAAGTCAGGGAGCAGGTAGGGGAATTGATCACCCCCGTTCAGCAAACTATGAACCATCCTCCAGGAGTTACCAAGACTGGCTAATCAGCAACTCTAAGGCTTATCACGCCTAGGGAGGGTATCAAGTCGGGGTCCTTTTCTTATAAAGGGCAGAAATCAACTCCAGATAACCCAAGCCAAAAAAAAAAAAGTAACTACTGGAACATTGTGGGGAAACTCACGGAATGCAAGAGCGAGCTGGGGCCTCGGGTGCCGGGAGGCCCACTTCGCTCGAGCCAGCGCAGCTCTGGCATAATCACAGTTAACGCTGACGCCAGTTATCTGAGCCCACAGGGTACAGCCAAGAGCTCTGCGTGTTTTGACTCGTCGCATCCTGCTCATGACCCCCTGGGAGGAAGATCCCGCCATTATTAGCCTTGGGAAACCAGAGAAGTGCAGTGTCTTGGGGGCTCCTGTTGATAAGGGGGAACTTCCGATGGTTTTCGCTCTTCGTCTGCTCAGTATCCAGATTCCAGGGGTCATGTGTCAGACGGACTCGCCTTAGTGGGGCTACAGCTGATTGTGCTGCCTACCAAGACGGCGTGCAAACGAGAGGGGGGCGCATACTCTCCCAGAGCAAATCTTGTATGTCACCAGGAGGTGTAGGAATGGCTGGCGGACCCACAAGCCCCAGGCTCCCGCCCTGGGTGGCAGCGTCCTTCCCACCCCTTTGGGCTGCGACTCTGCGCGCCTCTAGCTCCACGCATGCTGTGCTCATTTGCTCCATCCACGGAATCTTGGCCAACAGGCCTTGAGCCCACTCTGCGAGTGAACCGTGCTGCGAGTGTAAAGGTGGGCTCCAGGGTCTCACCCCGCTGGTTCCTTCCCAGAAACTCCATCCTGAGGACAGACACTCCTAGGAAGTGATGTCACACGCTTGCCTTGCACTGGCATTTCCTGTTTAGAATGGGGGACTTCGCCTGCTCTTGCGAAGGGTAGAGGCTGCTGCATTCCTCCTTCTGTGATGAAAATATAAACAGCTTCTCCTCTCCTCTGGGAGCAGGAGTGTCTTTGGATTGCTTTAGACCTGGGTTTGAAGCTCCCCGTTCTTACCCTTATAAAAGATTTTGAGCCTCATTCATTGTTTAAGAAAGAAAAGAAGGAAGTGGGAAGAGAGGAAGGGAAAGAGAGAGAAAGAGAGAGGGAGATGGCAAGAGGGAGCTGGGGGGGTGTCCTGGGGGCTCTTGTCCTCATCTGCAAAACATGCCTAATGAGACTGCCTCATGAATTGTTGAGGGCATTTAATGCATAAAGAACATCTAATAGGTTTGCGATAAATGGAAGCTACCAGTAATATCAGTCTTCTTTCTCCCTGTCCTCAATTAGACTCAAGAAGTGACGGCCTTGAAGTTGAGCTGGCCCTACACAATCCTGCCTCTGGCTCTTAGCTCACCTGGGTTCCCTCCCTGGGACATTAGCCTTTGACCTATTAACCTCCTCCCTTTGCTTCAAGGTCTAGTTCAAGTCCTCCCTCCCCTTTGAAGCCTTCCTTTAATACCCCCAAGAAATCACTCTTCCCCAACAAACCTCCTCTGGGAGGCGTCAATCCACTTGGCATCCTGCGGGTATCAACAGATTTCCACTTGGATTGTCTTTTATCTTTACAGGTACGAGCCTGACCTCTCACCCCATTGGAATGATGGTCACGGGCATAGGTCTTTCTCTTTTCAGATGCACCCTGCCCACAACAGATGCCCCCTGCCCACAACAGTTGCCCACTCATTCTCCTGATGATGACAAGGGCTTTGAGGGTTGTCCCCTCTCCCATCTGTGCAGATGAACGCACTGGACAATTTGATTTCAGTGGGGCTTGGGAAGGAGAAAGGCAGCCAGACAGGGCGCTGGACACACGGTGTCCATGTGGCTGGAGCTGAGGAAGTGACTGAGACCCATTCTCACCAGGAGGCAGCAGAGCCCAGAGGGAAAGAGACAGAAAGTCCTGGGTCTGAATCTCAGCTTGCCACGTACTGACTGGGTGACCTCGGACAAACCACTTAACCTCTCTGAACCTTAGCTTCCTCATCTGGAAAATAACCTTAACTCTCAGGATGGTTGCAAGGATTAACGAAGATAAGAAGAACCAAGCACATATGGCACAGAGCTGGCACAGTCAGGGCTGAATAAACGAATCTCAAGTGGCCTGGGGG
>SJYQ01002027.1:0-28072 GCA_006410935.1 Redunca redunca | reverse complement strand
TCCCGCCCCCCTGCCCTCCTCCGGATCGCCCACCCCCTCTCCCCAGGCTCCCCTCCTCACTCTACGCGAGCGGTAACCCTCCCAGAGCTGACTGAGCGCCCTGCCCTCCAGACCAAGCTCCGTCCGATCCTGCTCCACCGAGTCCCATCCCGGGCCACCCTCCCTGCGCTCGTCCCTAGGCTGGCGAGGGAGGCCGCCTGCCCCTTGAGAGAGAGGCGGTCGGTCCGGGGAGTCCGAGCAGGCAGGGTGTGGCCCGGGGTACTGGTCTCGCCGCCGCCTATTAAGCAAGGGTGAGGGACATCGGGTGTTCTGAAACTTCCCGAATGATGGCTGCCCTTCCCCCAGCACTCATGGATTGGGGTGTGTTTGTCCTTTCTTTTGGGAAGAGCCACTTTCTTGGATCCAGCCAGAAATGGGTAAGGAGCTGGGTGTTTCTTCCTGGCAGAGACCAGTTTCACCTTTTTGGCAGACCCGATTTCCTTTCTCCCTGGGCCTGAAGATGGGGGTTTGGGACTTGTATCTATCCTTATCCTCCCACTACACACACACACACACACACACACACACGTGCACACACACACATGCTCACTCACACACACACACGCTCACATGCACACACACATGCGCACACAGGCACACATGGTCTCGCACACACACACACGGGTAGCCCCAGCTATTGAGCCTCAGGCCTGGTTGTGGGCCTGGTGGTCTCCTGAGAGGGGAGAGGCGCCCTGTCCTGGGAGAGGTCAGAGAGGTAGGGGTGGAGTTAGATGGGGAAGCTCCCAGCATGGAACTGTAGTCCGGGCATTCTGTGGCGAATCCCCAGCTTCCCTATCTCTGCCAGGTTGCCGTACCAGACCGTGACTCTGTGTACCTAGATGGACAATGGGTATGAAGCCAGTTCCATCTCTAGCAGCCCTTTGACGGTGTGCTGGGAGTGCAGTGAGCTGTGGGTAGAGCCCTGTGCAGCGACGCCCCGGGGCAGGGAGCTGGTCCCTCCAAATGCCCTTTACAAGCCCCACCAAGGCACTTCCTGGGGCTGCAGCCCACACCCCCCACCCCTGGGGAAGGAGGGGTCTGCATTTACGAAGATCTGAAAGCATACACTCACCTAACAGGCTTTAGAATGATCCTCGTAATAATGATGATCGTGATAAACCCTTATAAATAGGTGTTTGATTACCGTTTGTCCCTACGTGGGTTTTTTTTTTTTTTTCTTTGAATCAGACTAATTGGCTGCCAGGCTGATTGGGCTGGATATGGCTTGAACACTGGAGTCTTAGGCCCTTTCTTCTCCCCTTGCCTGGCTGTTCTTTGCCTCCCCTCGCCCCCACCCACCTGGGTCCCGCCTCACCCCAGCTGCTGAGGGTCAGCTTGAGGTCACCTCTCCCCCTGAACCTTCTTTCTGGGCTGCCCAGCCCTGCCGTGGGGTGCAGTCCTTGACTGCCTCTTCTCTGCCCCTTCCCCCACCCCCAATCTGGCCCAGAAAAAGACCAACAGAATCCAGATCCATCATAGGTGCTAAGCTCCCCCGTGGAAGGGCCTTCCTGGCTGGGGGGCAGCCTCCAGCTGGGAAGACCCCCAAGCTGGTCTGAGTTCTTCAGGTAAATGCCAGGTATCCCTGCATGGGCATTCCTGCTCTGTAGGCCCAGCTGCAAATCTGAGTGCAGTGGACAGGCAAGAGTTTGCCAGGTGAAGCCCTGCAGAGGCGAGGCTTACTGACTGTACTCACTGAAGCCCTGTTGTCTGCCATCAGAGCCAGGGATCTGTGGGATTTCAGGACCCTCCTTGGTGACACTTCCTCCCAGTCCAGGTCCACACCAGCTGGGGAAAAGGCCTCCGCAGGGAGCACTGGAAAGGTGTCAGCCAGCTGCGAATGACGTCTGGTGAGAAGCCAACAAGGAGAAAGGGGGGCGTGGTATCAAAAAGAGGGTGCTCCCTAGGGCCAAAGCCCTTCTTCATCCCCAACCTTCTGAGTCTCTCCTTTAACACCACCCGTGTGTGCTCAGCTGCTCAGGCTTTGCAGCCCCAGGGACTGTAGCCCACCAGACTCCTCTGTCCATGGAGCTTTCCCGGCAAGGATACTGGGGTGGGCTGCCATTTCTCTAGGGGATCTTCCTGACCCAGGGATCGAACCAACGTCTCTTGCATCTTCTGCATCGGCAGGCTGACTCTTTACCACAGCGCCACCTGGGAATCATTAAAATTATTGGTCTTCCTAGCCAGTGCCTGGCACACAATAGGCCCTCAACAAATATTTGTTGGGTGGATGAACGAGTGAATGAATGAGGGCAGGGCACTGTGTTATATTCATTCCATTCCTTAGCTCTTAGCACAGGGCTAGCACCTGAAAAAGACTCATTGGAAAAGCCCTGATGCTGGGAAAGACTGAGGGAAGGAGAAGGGGACGACAGAGGATGAGATGGTTGGACGGCATCACCCACTCAATGGACATGAGTTTGAGCAAATTCTAGGAGATAGTGGAGGACAGGGAAGCCTGGCGTGCCGCAGTCCACGGGGTCAGAGTCAGATACGACTGAGCGCCTGAACAACCACAGCACCTGACTAGTGCTGGCGTGAATCCTGTGGCCGTGAACCTTTTCAGAATCAACAGCCCCCTCGATCACACATTCAGATAAAGGACATCCCGCCCAGGTGCACAGTTGGTTTCCCCAAAGGGGCTCGACTGTGAAGCGCCTGTTTATTACCATATGGCAATTGTTCATAGTAATACCGTGACCTCTGCACACCCTCTCCTGGGGGCGCACACTCTTTCAGCTCCTGTTTTACAAAACACAGCTTCGGAGGCTGTTCTCTTGCCCCAGAGGAAGGTATACCCACGACACGGAGAGGTGTGATGAGCAGAGGGAGGGCGCAGGGTGACTTAGCCAAGGGAAAGTCACCCAGGGCAGCGACAGGCTTTTAATTTGCTTGATGTCTCTCGGCTCCTGTCTCCTAATGGATGGGCCGCCTGCAACGGGGCCTCCACTCTGCAGGCTTGGCACCGAGATCCATGAGTCACGGCGGGACATGCCTCTTCTGGGGGCACTGACAGAGTGAGAGCCCTGGGCCTCCCTGTGGCTGGCGGCTGTCTGCCCCCAGCCTCCCTCTGTCCATGGTGCTGAACTCAGATCTCCCAACAGAGGGCACTACAGCACAAAGCAAATTTCTCCTCTCCTGACCCTAGGGAACACCCCCAGAGGTCAAAGGGGCCCTGGGGTCCTCTGTGACCTCTAGTTTGTTTAGTCCCAGAGAGAGAAAGGATACCAGTTATTATTACCTCCCACAGCCTGGCTTCCAAAGGGTTGGGCTCTGTTGGTTGGGGTAGGCCATCCTGTGGGGTTGGATAATAATGCTAAGAGTAGTTAGCCTTTGTGAAATTGCTCCTTTGATGCCAAGCACCGTTCAAGCACACAATGCGCATAAACTCAATGAATCTTCACAGTAGTGCATGGTGTGAGTATTATCATTGTTCCTATTTCACAGATGAGAATACTGAGACAGAGGGCTAAGCAACTTGCCCAGTACCACATGATAACAGGGCCAGATTTGAACCCACACAAAGTGCAGAGCCAGAGCTCTTGAATACTATTCCAGGCTAAGATATACACAGGCACACATGATGTGTGCACAATTCACACACACACACTGTCACACGGGCACACATGATGTGTGCACACATTCACACGCTGTCACACGGTCACACATTCACACACACACACTGTCACACGGGCACACATGATGTGTGCACACATTCACACACACACTGTCACACAGACACACATGATGTGTGCGCACATTCACACACACACTGTCACATGGGCACACATTCACACACACTGTCACACGGGCACACATGATGTGTGTGCACATTCACACACACTGTCACACGGGCACACATGATGTGTGCACACATTCACACACACACTGTCACACGGGCACACATTCACACACACACACTGTCACACAGGCACACATTCACACACACTGTCACACGGGCACACATGATGTGTGTGCACATTCACACACACTGTCACATGGGCACACATTCACACACACACTGTCACACGGGCACACACAGAACCTGGAAGCCAGTCTTTCGATAAGTCTTTCTCATCACGTTCAGTTCTCATAACAGCCCCCTTGGCAGCTTGATCTAAGCCCAATTTACAGATGAGTAAACTGAGTCTCAAAGAAGTGAAAAGAATTTCCCAGAGTGACAAAGGCAGAGGCATGTTGGTTCCGGAGGACAGGAATCCAGTGTGAGCTTTCCCCTGGCTCTGTCCCAGAGAGCCACACGTGCTCTTTCTCCCTATCTCTGTCTCGCTAACACACACACACACTCACACACTCACTCATGCAGTCCTCTGGCTGCTTCTTATCTTGCCCTCTGCCTCTCCATGCTGGGAATTAAACATCCCCCAGGCTGCATCCCAGACAAGACCAAGTTTTTTTTATTGTTTGTTTAAATTAAAAGCAACTGAAAGTGACACGTTAACATCAGTGACCCAAATCGATACAGAGTTGGCTGCTTGGAATTTAGTCCAAAGCTACG
The DNA here is from genome assembly GCA_006410935.1 of Redunca redunca. Taxonomy (NCBI): domain Eukaryota; kingdom Metazoa; phylum Chordata; class Mammalia; order Artiodactyla; family Bovidae; genus Redunca; species Redunca redunca. The sequence goes on along the minus strand of SJYQ01002027.1, from coordinate 23,517 downwards.
TCCTTAATGGACCTCTGCCCCACCTGGACTCCACCTCCAGCTCCAGCAGGTCTTTCCCCACGGGGAGCCTGGCAGGCTTTCTGGGGGGATTCTAAGTCTGTGGATGCTGAATGAACCTCAGCATCACAGGTCTGAGAAAGAATCTGGACGATGTGTGAAGGAGTCAGGACAGGAAGTTAAGTCCTGGGGACCAGTGTCGGGGTAGGGAGGGGGAGATGGGCAGACTGGCCCTGGAGACCAGTGTCCCCTAAACTGGGTCCCACTGGCCACTTGTTTTGCAAGGTTGTAATAAAGATGCCTTGAAAGTGGGTTCAGAGGTTCAGGATATTTGAGAAATGCCACGTATTAGCTCATCCTCCGCATCTTCGCGATTTACAATTCACAGGAGCCTTTGAAGGCTACGAGAAATCCTACAGAGTTTTTTGGTTTTATTTACTTGAAATTCAGATTTGTTTGGCTTCAGAGCCCTCTTTGCATAAATACCTGGACATATTTCACGTCAAAGGTTTTGTGGATGATGGGGTAGTTGGCAGATGCTGCTCTGGCCGTGGACGTGTCTTCTGATCGCCTCCTGAACTGTCGCGGAAGTTGCAATAGGGATGATGGTGATGACAGCGGCCGTGATAAGAGCAGTGGCCGCTGATGGCTGATGGCACTCTGAGTGCTTGCTGTGCACTGGGCACTTTGTGAAACATTTTGCTCGCACTGACTCACTGAATCCTCTTCAATGCCGTGAGAGGAAGGCTCCATTTTCCACTCCATAGAATAGGCAAAGAAACTGAGATAGACAGGTGAGGCCCTGTACCTGAGGCCACATTGCCTTTACATATTTCTGAGACTGTAAGAGGCAACATGAAGAGAAGAGCCACATCTGACTTATTTCTTTATTCCTTGTGCCAGGCGGGCAGCAGCTGCTCAAGAAAGTGTTGGATGGACAGAAGAATGGATGAACGGAAAGATGGGTGAGTGGGAGAAGGATGGACGGAGGGTTGATGGACAGATGTATGGGTGTGAGCATATAGGCTGGATAGATGGATGGGTGGGCCGGTAGACTGCGGGTGGATGATGGGGGTGGAGGAACAGATGGAAAGATGGAAAGAAGGGTGGGTGGGCGATGGTGGGTGGGTGTGCGGACAGATGGATTAGAGAAAGGGTTGATGGGTGGATGAGCACACGGATGGAGGCGTGGATGGATGAGTCAAGATTAGAAAGTGTCAGAAAGATTTGCACTTGCTCCTATATCATTGGATTTGCTGAAAATAAGAGGCTTGGGCTAACAGGTATTAGTCATAGTTTGAAGGTGGCAACAGAGGTAACAGGAACAGGAGGGAAAGCATGAGCTCTGGAGTTGGCCTGCCTGGACCCAAATCCTGTCTATAGCACTCAGGAGAATAAGTGCTGGAGAGAGGGAAGGGAGGGAGGGAGGCAGGAAGCGAGCTAGAAGGAAGGAAGAGAGGACTTACCGTGAGAACCTGAATTATTTCACCTCCCTGGGCTTGTGTTTCCTCATCTGCAAAATGGGGGCAGGAGAAAGTTACCTCTCACGCTGACTAGGTGAGACAGTTTCAAATGATGCAAGCCCTCAATAGATATTAACCGTAGCGATCATCCTGTATAAGAAGCAACAGGGTCCTGTCATTACCCCAGTCTCTCTTTCCCTCTTTCCATCCTTAGCTTCCTTCACCTTGCAGTGCAGAGGGGCAGGGTCTGAGACTCCAGGCTCATGATCTCAAGGGACTCAGCAGACAGTTGCCCTGACCACAAACCAAAGGCAAAGGTCAGTGTGAGCAGGACCTGTAATTCACTTGTCTTTTACGGCACTCTCCAACGTTAGTCAGTTTATTCCTGGCTTTGGGCTCTTGTCTCCATGATTGTCAAGTCCCGCCTGAGATCTTAAGAGCAGAATGTCCTGCTTTCCTCGCCAAACTGCATTACCACCCAGAGACAACAGGTGGCGACATCCAATATGTGATTTGTTCTATTTTTACAACCTTTTAGGTGTGAGGGTCTATATTACCTAAAACAAACCAGCTTCCTATTTCAAGAGTCCATTAAGCTTTAGCATATTCACAAGGAGGCATGATGTCACAAACATATATACATAAAGTCCTCAGTTAGTCACAATTGTGTGATGGGTCCATAATACTATAGATGAGAAAACTGAGACCCAAAGCAAGATTGTCAGCTCACTGCACGCTCACTATTTGAGGTGTGTGTAGTCTTCACAACACAGTGAAGCAACCTTCCCTTCAGTCAGCTGACCTGTGTGTCTTGTCTCCCCAGGTCATAATGGAGCCCCGGGCACATTTCACATTGCTCCTTGGTACCTCCAGGACCACTCTGCTCAAAGCCGGAGTCACAGTGACTGGAGGGGCCAGGAAACAAAAACGGAATACCCAGCTAACCAGGTCAGTTGTTCAGTCGGGAGTAAAACGGTGTCTGTAATAGAAATGCTCTATTCAGTCACAAAAGCCATCTGGCGAGGCCTGACAGCTCCCTCCTCTCACTGGCTGCCTGCTTCCTCTCTTGAGTTTCTAGGTCCTGGAAACATTTGAGGAAAATCTCAGTTCAGCTTATACTACAAGGAGATAATTCCATTTCTCTGGGCTTCAGAGTTCCCGTTTCTAAGAGGCAGAAGGCCAGGCTAGTTCCCCAGGCCCCTGACAAATGATGTCTCACCGGGCCTGAGGCGACTTCCACTTTCCTTGTCTTTCTCTCTCCCTCCCTGTGCCACGGGCAAAGCAGACGCCCATCCCTAAATAAAGGCTTCCAACAGGTGCCCACCTCCTCTGAGGGCGTTGAGGAGGTCTTCGCCCCTGGATCAGGTGCTGATCTGGGTGCCAGGGGAGCAGGAGGAGCGAGTTCGCGCCCTTAAGGGGCTCACAGTCGGCAGGCTTGGCTCCCCAGCAGGAGGCCTGAATGCCAACGTCAGGGCTGTCCGCCTGCGCCCGCCCGCCTGGCCTCTCTGCTGTCAGGGTCCTGCACCCGCCCGCCTGCTCACCTAGCTCCTCCTTCCAAGATGGCTCTCCGGGCCCCCCAGCTCCTGCTGTGCCCCCAGTCCTCACCCCTTCAGGGTCTCACGGAAGGAAGGGGCGTCTCAGAACTGTTCCCGGACAGCTCCGTGGACCCGAGCCTGCACGTGAAGCACGGGCCCTGCTCACCCACGCTGCAGGTCTCCTGGGCACACCGGGACCACAGCCTGGTCAGGACGGCCTCCTTAAAGCCCTCCACTGACTCCGCGGCCGGGAGACCAGAGCCACCGCCCTGGGAACAGCTGACGCGGGTCTTACCGCCACACTGGACCCACCTCTGGGGCCGCTGTGCCCGTAAGAGCTCTCTTGATTCCAGGCGTTTATACATGCTGTTCCCTCTGCCTGAAATGCCCCTCCAGCCTCCCCGTCTTGCTCACTCCCCTCCGCCTTACCCTGCCCCCACGTGCCACGCACATGCTTTAGGCTGGTTGGCTCTAAGTCACGCCCCAGGGCTCAGCTTTAGCTATCGTTAGTTCTGGGAGTCTGCCTTAGAATCTTTCTCTGTGTTTTCCCCAGGGGGTTGAGTATGGTGGTGAGATGGGCAAAGCACGGGGAGGCGAAGGAAAGGAAGGAAGGAGGGAGAAAGGGCCTCAGAGAGCCAGACATCCAGAGCAAGGCTCAGCATCAGCGACCAGAACAGAGTCAAGGCATCACCGAAAAACTGGAACGTCCAGAAAAGATGCTCAGCCCCTCCAGAATGATGGCCTTAACTTAGGGCTGCCTTGAATGGACCCCAGATGCTGGCTCTTGTCCAAGACATCTGAGAGCACCGAAGCCTCCTGACACCTTCCCTTAGGGGCAGAAGCGGTGCGTGGTGGACTATGGGCCCAGGAGGAGATGAGTAAGTCCATGAGACCTGCAGGCTGGCGCTCAGGGAGTGAGGTTCAGGGGTGTGTGTGAAGGGGCCCACACTGCTCTTTAGAGAGTTCTATCTCCTCGGGCAGGACGAGCTCTCCATCCCAGAGAGGATCGAAGGTGTCCTGGGTGCCTGGGGACCACTTGTCTCCCTGCTTCCAAGTCTAACGCTTACTTATCAAGATAATTAAATCCCATCTCCTTCCAGCTGCCCCCTTGCAATGTCAGGAGGGACAGGAGCCTATTCCAGAGAGCTTTCCTTGCCGCTGTTCGATAAGCCCCATATTTCACACCGCGAGTGGCTGCATTTCAGCGCTGGGTGAAGTGGGTTTATTTTTATCGCGCACGCAGGCATATAAATATGTACAAGGAGCTCAGAAGCACTTTAGGGTCTCTCTGGAAGGCAGGCTTGGCGTGAGTGTGAGGGAGCATGGCAATTAGCTCAGCCGGGGCGCAGGCTGCACGAGATCCGAAGCTGCTGCTCTCCCCGGCGCCGCTGGGCCCATGCTCCTTAGAACGGGGCCCTCGTGAGCTCCTGAGAACCAGAGGGTGCCTTGGCAAACTTTTCAGAACAGAAATTTTTAAAACAAGGGCAGATCTAAGATCTCTCCTTAACCCCGCTGTTTACCAGCTGGTGTGACCTTGACCAAAGCCCCTTCTTGCTTCTTCTGGGTCTCAGTGTCAATGTCTATAAAAGTGGGGCTAATCACGCCTGCCCTGTCAGCCTCCCTGGTCTTTTTGAAAGAACAAAAACCATGAAGAATTTGCAATGGACTTGGAGAAGTGTAATATACACCTGTAGGAAGCTTGTCGTCACTCCTCCCCAGCAGTTCATTTGGAGCAGGTGAGCGAAGGGACAAGGCCGAGTCTGCTGGAACATAGGCACTGGCTGCTGTAGGCTTTGCAGGCTGCCTCGGCCATCGTGGAGAGGAGGAGGGAGACAGCATTTGCTGACCTACGGGGCTGGAAGCTTCATATGTATTTTGGCATTTGGACATGACAGGGACACTTTTCAGAGGCAGTGTGTCACTCCTGTTTATTGATGAGGAGCCAGCGCTCATCATGGTTGAGGAATGTGTGCGTGGCCACAGTCTAGGGAGCAGAGGAGCCCGGCTTTGAATCAGGGGCAAGACGCACCTTTCTTCTCATCCCCACAAGGGAGCCACAGTCTGTGGGTTGGCCGCCGGCCACTAGGGATGGGCGGGACACTCGGGCTGGGCCTCTAAGCAGCCCCGTGGTGAGTGAGCCTGGGGTCCTCAAGGGGGCTGTGAGGCTGTCTCCACCTCGGAAACCCGGGTCCAGCCTGCCTTCATCAGGCAGAGATGTGAGCAGAGAGTGACTTTCATCTTCCGGGTCCTCACAGTCAGAGAGAGAAATCAAAGGCTTTGGTGGGGATGTGCCCAGGTAGAGAATGGATTTTGGAGCACTGAGAGCTCACTGAGGGTCACAGTTGGGGCCACAGGGGGGCAAAGGATGCTGAGCTCTGGCCTCTCGTCTCTTGAGTTCGCATCCCAGCCTGTGGGAGGGTCAGGAAGGGATGCAGGCTGCCCTCCCCCCAGGGGCAAAGTTGTCTCGGAGCGGCTAGAAAGTCAAGGGCTCGGGATCTCGATTCTGCTGCTTTCCTCTCCCCAGAGGGCCCCACAGCCCTAGGCAGGGAGGCGCAGCCGCTGGTGAAGAGATGCCCGTGACTGCATCTTGAAGACCAGAAGAGGTACAACCCAGGAGGGCAACTGCCAAGTTTAAGGGCCCAGAAACCAGGCTAGCATGGGATAAGGATATTACCCAACACCACCAATGTTTGGGCTTCCCTGGTGGTTCAGATGGTAAAGAATCAGCCTGCAATGTGGGAGACCCAGGTTTGATCCTTGGGTCAGGAAGATTCCTCTGGAGAAGGGAATGGCAACCCAGTCTGGTATTCTTGCCTGGAGAATTCCATGGAACTCCAGAGGAGCCTAGCGGGCCACAGTCCATAGGGTTGCAAAGAGTCGGACATGACTGAGTGACTAACACCCTCACCACCAACGAGAGGGAGCCCCCCATGCACGACAGGGACAGCAGGGCAGACCTCTGAGGCTGCGGTGGTGCCCGGACGAGGGGAGCCATGGCCGTGAGGAGGAAAGGGGCTTGGTGAGGGCCCAGCATGATGTAACTGACAGGAAAAGTCATCTTGATTTGTGAATGGACAATTAAGGGAGGCCGTCAGAGGAAGCCCATATGGAATCACAGGGCTCAGAATCTGGAGGAGGAGGTTGGGAATTGTTGGATCAGAAACCTGTTCTTTCCAGTTTGATTTTTTCCTCTATTTTCTTTCTAATTTATTTCTGTTTATAAGAAAGCTGGACGCACCAGCCTCAGTCAGCTGTGAAAAGGAGGTGAATCCATGCGTGGGCTACTAAGACAGAGGAGATGGTTGGTCAACGTGGCGGTAACAGAAGTGAAAGCTGGAGGACTCTCAGGAGGAGGCGGCTCTCAGACTCCAAGGTCGGCGCTCGCAGGGCCGTCCCTCCTTGCTCAAGCGTTGTTCCAAGGAAGGCTTCTCTGTTCGCCTCAGTCTCTCTTTCTAAACATTTTAAAATTATGGTAAAGTACACATAACATAAAATGTACCATCTTAACTGCTTTGACCTGTTTGGCTCAGGAATGAGTATATTCATGTTGTTGAACCACCCATCTGCAGAGCTCTCTCATCTCGCAAAACGGAGACTCCATCCCCACCGTCAGTAACTCCTCCTCCTCCCTTCGCCCAGCACATGACACCCACCACTCTCCTTTCTGTATCTGTGACTTTGACTAAGAGCTTCATACACAATAGACATACAGTGTTTGTCTCTTAGTGACAGCCTTATCGCGCCTAGCATAATGTCTCTAAGATCCATCCATGCTGTAGAATATAGTACAACTTCCTTCCTTTTCAATGCTGGATAATATTCCATCGTATGAACAGACCACGTCTTATTTATCCAGCCATCTGTCGATGGGCACTTACCCTACTCCCATCTTTTGGCCATTGTGAATATTCCACTGTGAAGATGCTTTCCATTCTTTCGGACACATACCCAGCAGCAGAATCAATGGACTGCATGGTGGATTCTCTTTAAGGAGGGAGGCTTCATGGGATGTTGTCTGCCAGGCACCCCCGACTACCTCTAAAGGTGTGAGCATGGCCAGAGGGGCTGGAAGGCACCCGGGAGCGGGGGGGCAGGGGACTCGACACCCTCACGCTTGCAGCGGATCGTGGCAGGTTCACAGTCCTCTGCCCACGCGGGTCCTGTGTCTCGTGGGCCTCCTTGCAGAGGCAGAGCGGAGCTGGAAAGAACCTTGCCCAGAAAACTCGCAGACACAGGAAAGGGGGACCCACATGTCCTTGGCAACTGCTGACAACCGCTAGGAGGCTGGAGACGTCAGTGAGGGCAGTGGGACCCACACACTATAGTCCTGGTAGACGTTTGTTGGCTGAATAAACAAAGGCAGTTCCAAAATTCTAGAAAGCAAGTTCCACGGAGTCGTGAAATGAAAAGCTCGTACGTTTACGGGATGGAAGCTGTGCGTGAATATACAGTGGCGTCAGGTTGCTTTCTCTGTAAAGGAAGGAAATCCCGAGGAAAAGACAGATCAGGAGCATTCAACAGACTCTCCACGGACCCTGCACAGATAGTGCAAAACAAGCTCCCTGTTAGGCAGAGTTAGGGGACGGAGGGGGCGCAAGCGTGGTCCTGCCCAGTGTGGACAGAGGGAGAAGAGTCCACCGAGTGCATCGTGGGAAGAATTAAGCCCGAGGGAGAGCAGGAGCCGCCAGGGAGCGAGCAGAGGCCGCTGACACTGTTCTGCAGCAGCCCCGGGCCAGGCGCTTTTCACAGAGGATTTCACTCAGCACCTGACAGCCAAGACTGCTGAGTGTTCCCACCACACAGGCCAGACCCTCGAGGTGACCTGCCCAAGATCACACGCTGCAAAAGGCAGAAGAGAGGGCACGGACCCAGGCCTGGCCCCAGACACCAGGTTCCTCCATCTTCACAAAAACAGGCGGCCAGGGAGGGCTTCCTGGGGGAGGTGACTTGTGCTGCAGTGAGTATGCACATCGGTCTCTAAAAGGAGAAAAATGCTTTCCAGGTGGAGGGAGAAATTCCAGGTTAAGCCCAGACATAGAAAAAGGCAGGGGACGTTCAGGAAATCAGCAAATATTTATTCCAGTTGAACAGAGCAGGGTGTAAGGGAAATGATTGGGCCCGACCTTGAACCTGAAGCCAAGTGTCGCAGATACTGTTGGGCAGTCAGGGCTAGAGATGGGGGTGCTCAGAGCTGCGCTTTACCTGAATTCATCTGGAAGCTGTGGACAGGGGGGCTGGGTGAGGTGAGCCCGCAGACAGAAGGGGAGCCGGGCCCCTGCTGTAATCCTCAGAAGGGGAATTCGTTTGTCCCATGGCATGCTGACCTCTGGGGACAAAACTGTGGCCAGTCCAGCGTCCTCCTGGCCCTCATGGAGCTGACCATCATGGGGGAAGACAGACAGTAAACAGGTTAGCAGCTAAGCCAAAATGATGACAGGTTGCGATCAGTACCAGGACGCAACGAAACAAGAGGATGTGAACAGTAATAATGGGAGCATGGTGCAGTCAGGGAAGGCTTCCTTGAAGAGGTGGCAATCTGGCTGGATAAGAAGGATCAGAAGAAGCCAGCACTGCCAAGAGCAGAGGAAGAAACGGGAGAGAAGCCTTGAGGGAGGAAGAATTTCAGGTGCTTCAGGAAATGGCTGGCGGTGCCCGGGGTGAGTGTTAGGAGATAGACCTCGAGAGGAGAGCAGACAGGGCGGGGAACGGGTAGGAGCCGAGATTTTATTCCAGGGCAGCGGAGGCCACTGGAGGACCCTCAGCGGGAGGATGACACCACCTGATTTGCGTGTTGAAAGACTTTTCTGGCGGCTGCGTGAAAAATGGGGAGGAGGGTCCAAGGGGGATGATGACACTGGTTAGGAGCCACCACCAGGGCCGGGGAGAGAGGCCTAGAAATGTCTGGGGTTGGGGGCTGGAGGCTAACTGAAGCTGATGGGCTCTGATTCTGGAGGAGTGGCCACGGGTGAGAGGTCCCACCAGGAGGAAAGCTCTTTGTTTCAGAGGCAGGTGACAGCCGGGGATAGAGCCCTGCAAAGTTTGACCCTGGCAGCAAATCCAATTTTGACATCTCCTTCTGGGCAGAATTTGCCTTCTGTCCCACTGGGAGGCCAGAGCAAACCACTGCAATGCAACCGCAGGCTTCTCAAGGGAGTGGGCGGAGGCTCTCCGGGAGATGATTCTGGGCTCCGCAAAGCCCTGTCTGGGCGCTCAGAGGAGGACAGTGGGGAGAGAGGACTCCCTCCCTGCCCAGCTCCTACCCCGAGGTGAGCCCTACTCAGGTTCTGGACAAAAGTGCCGGGCGTTTCTCCAGGTGCTCGCAAGGTGCAGTGAAGGAAGAGGGTGTGTCCCTGTGCCCGGCCCTCCCCACAGCCCATCAGGCGTGCAGGTCCCAGCGGCGGGGGCCCACCTCCCGGTGTCCACACCTCGTAATCTCCCCTCAGCGTGAACTGGACCGAGTAACTGGCTTCTCGGGAACAGAACAGGCAAACGTGATGGGGTGCCTCTCCTGAGACGTGTGCGTGCTCAGCCGCTTCCAAATCTTTTGTGACCTCATGGACTGTGGGCCACCTGGCTTCCCTGTCCGTGGAATTTTCCAGACAAGAGCACTGGAGTGGGTTGCCATTTCCTCCTGCAAGGGATCTTCCCGACCCAGGGGTCAAACTCCCGTCCACTGCGTCTCCCCCTTTCGCAGGCGGGTCCTTTATCACTGAGCCACCTGGGAAGCCCCCTCCTGAGGCCGGTCACGGAACTGTGGCTTTGGTCTGGGTGGTGCTCGCACGGGCCCCTCCCGCTCTGATGATGCCAGCTGCTGCGTTGTCCGCTGCCCGTGTGAGAAGCCCGCCTGGGACGGAACCAAGGGAGGCCAACGGCAGGATGAGGGGCTGAGGCCTCCATCCAACAGCCCGTGAGGCGCTGAAGCCGCCAGCCGCCGCGGGAGAGCTTGGAGAGGCCCCAGGCTCCTCTTCCAGTCAAGTCGGATGTGACTGCAGCCTTGGCCGATTAGCCTGGGGGACACCCTGGCCAGAGGCTTAGCTAAGCTCAGCTAAGAGTCCAGACCCTTGACTCAGCAGCATATGCTGCTGTCTGAAGCTCTGAAGCTCTGGGGTGATCGGCTACGCGGGAGGATGATGTGCTGGTGGAGACTTCAGACACAATGAAGGGTTTACACGCACATGTCTTACGGGGCAGGTGCCATGACCCCATTTTATAGATATGAAAGCTGAGGCTCAAAGAGGTTCACAAGCTCACCCAAGGCCATGCAGCTAAGAAGTGGCTGGGGAAAAATAAATCAAACAGAAGCAGCCGGCTCCAGAGTCTGAGGTCAGATACCGCACTGATGGGAGAGGTACACACCCGCCCTGGGCAGTGCCGCCCGATGGAGGAAGGGCCCACCGACTCCAGGGCCTGCCGTCTAGCTGGGGAGATGGCTCTGCCAGCTTGCATTGCATCCACCTTTAAATCAGCCCATGCATCCTCATGTCTTTCAACCCAAAGGACCTTCTAGAACCATCTTACCTTGTCATGTCTGGCTTGGTTTCCTCCTTCAAGCCTGCCTTTTGCGCCATTCCCTGAGAGAGTCTCTAATGTCTTGGGCCTAATTCTGGATCCTGAACCCACCATGTGCCATGTCTTTGCTAAATATGATACACGTCGGTCTGCTAAAGAAACAGTCACTTTAAAAGTGGAAGTAGGTAAGACCCAGAGACGTGAACTTCCACGTCACGTGGCCAGTGGTCAAAACCCACCTGACCCACTGGGTTGTGCCACCTCCCTGGTCCTGAGCCCACCGGGTTTTGAAATTGCCTTGGATGTCACAACCCCCGATCTGCAGGTCACTTGCATCCCTGGTGGAACCTTGTGACCCGTGTGCCCTCCAGAGTGTACCATGCCTGGCAGACACACGGTGGGAGGGGGTCTCTCCGACCTCGCCAAGGTACAGCATCTAGGGGGCTCCTAACACATCTTTCTCTGTTGGACGAACGAAAGAAAATTGCTCACGAGGCAGGCAGAGGGGCCGTGACACCATGCTTGCCTTCTCCCCTCCAAGCGAGGCTCCATCCTTTTGGACAAATTGGTCCTCCTGTAATGTCAGTCTATGGGACCATCCCAATCACCCCACTTTCCATTCCCCGAGGGGCAGGCAGGGAATCCCTCCCCTTCTTTAGGATTGGAATATTGAGCGGAGGAGCAGGCTGCCTAGAGAAGGCAGATGCTCTGCCCTGGCTCCCTGGTCACCCAGCCTGGCCTTGACAGTCTTCCCTGCTTGCAGCCAAATAGGCCTCCCACAGCCCCAGACACCCAAGAACGGCCCAGCTGGCCTCTGCCTTCCTCACCAGGACTTTCCAGCTGCAAGCCAGGGCTCTCACTACCTGGGCAGGGGCGGGGGAGGAGGTGGTGTGGCCTGACCCCCACCCCACGGGGCCCTGGGCTCAAGTTTGGGCAGCCCCCGGTGGCCCAGCCTGAGTTCCAGGGGCCAGTCCAGGGGGAGGAGAAGCCAGGAGCTGGGCTTTTTCCTCTGCTCCTGTGAGGCGCACCGCCCACACCCCATCTCCCTGGAAATCTCAACTTTCTCCCTTTTTCTTGGTCTCTTCCCTGACCTTCCCCCATCCCCCAGCCCCAAAGAAGCCTGTGTGCTAATTAGATAAGTAATAACATGGCAAGACTATGATTCCTCATTAGCTTGGGAGAGAGTCCTTGCTACATGACTGATAGGTATCTACAAGAAAATTAGCTCCGGTGCAAGGACTCCCTGATCGAGATTAACGAGGGGGTGGGGACGTAGGAACTGGGGGCCTAGAACTTTCCAAGCATCTCCAAGGGCCGAGGGGTCTGTATCCCGTGAGGGTATTGGGGGATGGAAGTGGAGAGACAAGAGGTCGCAGAGCTAGTCTCAGAGGTCAAGGCTCCCTTCTGTCTGCTTTGGGCTAAGCCGCCCACAAAGTGAATCAGGAGATGCAGCCCATGGGGCTCCAGGAGAACAGATACTGATATAAGTTGCAGTCCTTGCTTTTGAGGAGTTCACAGTCCAATCGAGCAGATGATTACAGTGCGGGATGAGACATGAGCTGATGCGGGGAGCAGCCAGCTTTCATGAGGCACTTACCACACATTTGGCAACATCCTAAGTGGTTAACCTGTATCCGTGTCTTTAATCCTTATGACACAGCTATGATGGTCTCCAATTGGCAGACGAGGAAACTGAGATCTGGAGAAGTTAAGCAAGTCGGCTAAGGTCACAGAGCTAACAAGATGGAGAGGGGATGTGAACCCCAGTTGTATGACCTGGAACCCAAGCTTTCAAGTACCATCCTAGATCTCACTGATGGGCACACTGTTGGCTGGCATGGGGCATATGGGGTGTGTTGAGAAGACAAGAAGGGGCTGCAATGCTGCAAAGTTGCCAGGGAAAAAGCCTTTGAGTTGGGCCTTGACAGATCAACAGATTCTCACTCGGTGGAGGGTTATTGACTGAATCTTTGACTTATTCATTCATCCCACACGTAAGTGCCAGATCCCACAGGGAACACCACAGACACAGTGGCGAACAGAATCAGACTTGGAGCATCCGTGTAGATGGAGAGGCTGGCACTGGACAAATAATCACAGAACCAGCTAGGCCACGCCAGGGCCAGGTCTAGGGTCGTCCTGCCCTCTTGAGAATGAGGCCCTCTTTAAAACTGTGCCCCAAATGCCTCAACCTGGCCCCAGGCCCCTGGCTCAACCACTGGGAGCTATAGGGTGTTGAAACCACATCCTTGAGGCCAAACTCAACACGTAACTAAATATTTACAAGGGTCAAGTGGGCCTCAGGCACCGCACCACATCTTGCCTTCTGCCCTCTGGGTTGCCTGCTTCTTCATGCCACTGGTCCAAGGCAAGAAAAGAGGCAAGACCACTGAGACATGTACCACTTTCCTCTTCCTCGTGCCAGAAAGCATCCACCTTATCCCCAGCTCGCCACAGCAAGAAGGCGGCACCCCGATGGGAAGGAGAGAATCCCCCATTAACCTTCTTAAAGAGGCTTTAGGAGTTCCTTTTTTTTTTTTGTCTTTTCTCTCCCTGAGGTTGTTGTTTGGAGTTGGAGGATTTGGGGCCAAGAGACCTCATGAAGCACTGGAAAGGGTCCCATCGAACGTGCGTCAAACCCTGTCATTTCTCCAGGTTCTCTGCGGTGTGAAGATGCAGCGCCCACGGGGTAACGGGCTGCCACAGTCCCGGGAATAGTAGCGGGGCTCCATCTGTGTCCGTTCCCTCCCTCCTCCTCCTAGGGCACCCATCCCAGGCGGTTTGCTTGGCTGACCTACATCACATTCGTCCACATCTCTGCTTCCCGCTTTGCAAGCCCTTTCTTGCCAAAGTCCAGGAAGAAGAAGTGTGGCCTCTGGTGACCCATGGGGCCGAGAGTTCGGTGGAGAGGGGAGGTATGGTGGGTTGCTTCTGAAACGGCTCCCAGTGAGGGGCTGGCCTTGCAGTCCAGCGGTCGAGACCCCGCGCTCCCACGGCAGGGGTGGTGACGGGCTAACCCCCGGTCCAGGGGCTAAGATCCCACATGCAGCCAAAGTAAATGAACAAGCAAAACTTCATTTTAAAAATCAGGGTGGTTAAAATGGTCCCCAATGGCCCCTGCCTTCTGCTTCCGCAACCTGGTGTAGTCTCCCCCCTTGACTGTGGGGTGGATCCCGTGCCCGCTTCTTAGAGGGAGAACAGGGCGAACATGATGCGAAGTCGTTTCTGAGGTTAGCTTACAAACGACTGTGACCTCTGTCTTGCACACGCTTTCTCTGGCCCCTCCCTGCTCACTCCGATGAGGCCAGCTGCTCTGTCGTGAGCTGCCCTAAAGAGAGGCCCACGTGGCAAGGAAGTGCGGGAGGCCCCCAGACCATAGCTCCTGAGACACTGAGACTCTCAGCCCAAAGATCTGTGAGGAACTGAATCCTGACCTGACCGCTGGCGTCAGCTTAGACACAGGTCCATCCGCCGCTGAGCCTTACGGGGGACACCGCAGCCCCAGCTGGCCTTCCCAGCCGGGGGCCCTGTCTAAGCTGCACCTGGCTTCCTGACCCACAGAAACTGATGGATTAAAAACACGCTGTCTGAAGCGTCTACGTTTTGAGATAACTTGTTATACAGCAGTAAATGACTAATGCAGGGAGGGGGTGGGGAAAGGAATCAGAACAAGTAACAGAAGATATCCATAGGAGCACAGACCTTGAAGAATCTTAGCCATGTCTTGTATAAATGAGCACATGTATAGGTAAGAGAAGATTAAAACATTCATTTGTCACTGAGCTGGGTCTGGACAGATAAATGGACCCCGGGCCTTCTTTCTCTCTGTCTAGAACTCTTTCTGCTGGCATACAAACTGTTGAAGCTTGTCACTCAATTTCTTTGGGATTTAAAGTATGGATTTAGAAAGTGCTTATATCTCTCACTGAGGATGTGTTTAAATAAGTTCCGTTTGTATCAGGACCCATATGACATTATACAGCCCTGGGGCGCAGGTCAGCGAGTGGTGAATCTGAGCTATTTCTCTACAAGAGGAAATTTTCCAAGTCCTGCTTGCAGCTCGCTGGGGACCTTGAGGGTCAGCTAATGGGCCAGGGACGAATTCGCAGTGCAGGTTTTTCCTTTCTTCCTCCAGGCGAGTGGCTCGGGTTTCCACGAGCTTTGGTTTTGACTTCAGACTGAGCCCTATTCATGATTAACCTACGCAGTGAGTGATTAACGGAGATCACCCACTCAGGCCCGAGACGCGTCTGTCTCTGCGGGCGTCTGGCTGCCTCACGCGCCTGACGGCGTCACACAGCTCCCCCTGTGTACGTGCTCAGGCAGGCGGTGTCCATCCCCCAAGTCAGAGGGGAGGGACGCCCTGTTATCAGCGAGTCAGCAGGGTGGTCCTGAGTACGCTGTGATTTTCAATTGCTTCTCTCCTTGCTTTGTAATTAGTGGCGCCTTCCAGTTTAACTGCCCCATTTATCAGTTTAGTTTGGTCGGGGGCCGGGGGGGAGTGGTTTGGTTAATTTTACAATGTTCTGGTTAACCCCACTAGATCTTCAAATGGGAATGTGCTGCAGTTAAAAAGGAGCCATCCCTGCGTCCCTGACCAAAGCAAACAGATGGAATTGCAAGATGGTGATGTCAGACTGTTACCGCTTCCTCACGCTTTTCAGTTGCAAAGTGGAACCTTTGACCCTATGGCTTTTGTCCCACTGAAGTAATCCTTGTAGCAAAGAGTCTGAGAGCACGTAACGGCTTAGCTGTCCTGCTTAGGTTCTGGCCCATGTCTCCCTGCAAAGACTCAGCAGGGTTTGAGTCCTTCCCATCCCTCTAACTCTAGCTTCATCCCCCACCTGTGCCATGAACCTCTTATGGGTTGCATTGTTCCCTCCAACCAAATTCAGGTGTCGAAATCCTAACAACCCCAGTGCCTCGGAATGTGTACTTGAAGACAAGGTCTTTAAAGAGGCAGTAAAGTTAAAATGAGAGCATTAGGGTGAACTCTAATCCAAACAACTGGCGTCCTTGTAGGAAGAGAAAAGTTGAACACAGACACACGCGGGGGAAAGACCACGTGAAGATGCACACAGACACACGTGGGGGAAAGACCATGTGAAGATGCGGGAAGAAGGTGGCCAGCCACGAGCCAAGGAGAGGCCTCGGAAGGAGCCAGACGCCCCACGCCCTGGCCTCAGGCTGCCAGCCGCCAAAAGTGCGAGAAGACACATTTCTGCCATTTGCGCCACTCAATCTGTGATACTCCTTTAGGGCAGTGCAAGCAAACTAGCCGGAGAAGGCAATGGCAGCCCAATGCAGGGCTCTTGCCAGGAGAGTCCCAGGGACGGGGGAGCCTGGTGGGCTGCCGCCTGTGGGGCCGCACAGGGTCGGACAGGACTGAGCGACTTGGCGGCGGCAGCAGCACCAGGTGCAGGAAACGGGCGTGCGCCTGTGTGTGGTCCCTGCACACTGCGCTGCTCAGTGGTCAGGGAGCATAGTAGGGCTTCACTCCAGTAGGACCCTTCAGGCTTGAATCCCAGCTCTGCTGATTATTAGCTGCTTCAAGTCACTTGACTTTGAGCAAGTCGCCAGTGTCTCTCTGCCTCTATTTCCCATCTATGAAGCAATAATAGTGCCTGCCTCATAGGGCTATGTATAAGTTAAATTAATAAGTAATATGTAAGCACGGGCTTTATCATTCATTTGAAGAGTGTCTATTGAGGACCCGCTGTTGCCAAGCATTGTACACAGTGCTGAAATATCGTGGGGAGCAAAATAGCTCGGTAGACCAGTTGACCACTTTTGAGATATTTTTTATATATATATATATATATATATATATATATGCATATGTTTCCCCACCCTCTTCCTTCTCTCTATTTGGAATGTCTTACTTCTCTCAGCCATCACTCTTTCTCACTTCTCTATTTGGGAGGACTGTCTCGGGGCTCATCTCTGGGCTGGCCCCTCCTCTGGCCCTGCAGTGCCCCATATCAGCCTCTGACAGCCCTACCACTCGAATTGGCTCCCACTGGCCCAGGAAGGAGCTCAGCAGCGCTCAGGTTGGAGCCCGGCCTCAGCCCAGTGCCAGCAGCGTGGCAGGGCGCCCAGCGCGTCCCCCACACTAACCTGGAAGAGCTGCTTCTTGCCACCGGCAGCCCCTCACTGCGCACCCTGGGCTTTTCTGCCAGTCTGTCCTCATCATCACTGTTCAGAGTCTTCGCTGAGCCCCTGCTATGCCGCAGCTGCGCCGTGGAGCCTTGCGGAGTGGGCCCAGTCCTCAATTTGATCCAACCCCAGTGAGTTGAGCAGACACTGACATCGTCTAGCTAAGAGTCAGGGAAGAGCAGAGTGACCCAGGGAAGGCAGAGGTGTGAGGATAGAATGGGATTTCAGAAGCCACCCAATTCACCTCTCTGCGCACAAAGAATCCCTCCAAAGCTTCCTTACCAAGTGGTCGGCCAGCTGCTTGCCCATTGCTCGTGACCCAAGTTAGTTCATCCCATTCTCGGTGGCCCCAAATGTCCACCTCTTCTTCATCACCCTGTTCTCAAAGATATCATGGTGACTTGCAAGTGTGTGTCCGGGGACCTCAGTTGAACTAACTGTACCTATATCAGGTGATATCACTTGCTTCATGTCTGTGCTTGACTGTGCAGGTTTAATCTTTGTAATATCTATGAGATGAATCTTATTATCCCTATTTTACGGATAGGAAAAATCTGTCCCCAAATGGGTTCAGTCTGAGGAAACTCCCCACCAGAATCACACCACCGATAGGTGATAGGATGGGGACTGGTCTCCTGTTTGGCTCACTCCCCCGTATGGGTTCTGGGAAGCCTCCCATGCTGTCTCCCACGTCGCCCTCAACCTCCAGGGATGGATGATGGAGGCTGATTCCACGTTTGGAGGTGGCTGGAGGGGCCCACTTCCCAGACTGCAGGCTGACAACAGGGCAGGAAATGGGGTCCCTGCTGTTGCAAGGGCCTCGCCCACTTTCTGGCGGCTGTCATAGGTCCTTCCTCCTGTCAGTCTCAAGCACCCAGAAAACACTCTGCCCGCTCCACACCCCAGCTCCCAGGAGTCTCCTGCGCTAGCATCTCCACGCACCCTCGTTTCTAAATCCACACTTAGTGTTTGTGGCAGGGTCTCTGGACGCAGACCCTGAGGTTCCCCTCTCTGGGGCCACTGAGACACGGCCTTCAGCTGTTGTCCATCTTCCAGTGCCCTGCAGAGAGAACTTCAGAGTCCCTGGGGAAAGCGGTGTCATAGCAAGTGACCGAAGGTCTAGGAACACTCAGAGGTCCCTGCGCTGGTGCAAAACTGCAGACAGATGACCAGCAGAAAGGACTTACACAGGGAGACAGGGAAAGGGGGATATGAAGAGGGTAGAATACTCCCCAGGCCGAGGGAAGGGTCGGGTAGCCATAGCTCCAATCCAGACCCAGCCACTTACTGGGGGTGGCTTTGAGCAAGTCACTTAACTGAGACTCGGCTTCCCCATCTGTAAAAAGATCATAATGCTTCCCCTTTAGGGTCCTTGTATAGATGACATAAAATTTTTATGCAAATGACTTAACCTATGCAAACCTGGCAGAAACTGCATACTCAAATCAGGTACTTATGTCTCGGTCGTGATGGTAACAAAAGTACTTCCCTCCTAGTAGTAATTAAAATAGTCACATTGTGCGGCCCCCTTGCAGTCGACAAACCAGTCTCTGACCATTGTTTCACTTCTTCTGCAACCTGCTGGGCTGGCCGAGCTGGGCTCGGGGGAGGGGCGCAGATCAGAGCAGTGGGCCGCAGCAGGGGTCCAGGAGCGGCACTTCAGAGACGTCCATTGTCATCACAGGCCTCAGTCCACGGAGGGCTGGGAAAGCAGGTCAGTGTGTGAGCCGCGGCGGCTGAGGCCGGAGCTGGCACCCACGGTGTTCTGCTTCCGTAGCTCCTCTCTGTAGGCAGGCCTGGGCCCCCCGCTGTCCCCAAGCAACATAGTCCCAACCAAACCCCCTCCCCAATCTTCCTCAGCTCCACACAGCCCCCAGGAGCCTCTTGCTCTCCCCTTTAAAGTTCAAGGCCCAAGCTCACCCTGGCGGGAAGGAGCCTCTGACCTTTCTGAGGGCTCAGCAGGTATGAGGCCGACTTTGAACAAGGTCCAAGAAAGCCTCCCACCCGCCTCTGGGGAGGAGGCCAGGATGGGGTGGGAAGAGGGATCTGGGCCCTTTGTCTGGACCTGGGCTGCCCAGTGCCCCACCGGCTGCAGCTGCTAGAATGTCGATCGCTCCCCAGCCGCCTGCCACCCCCTCCCAGCCCCGAGAAGGCAGCGGATCCGTCCTTTTGTCTTTCCCGGCTCTGCCGCTCTGTCGATGTCTCCTTCGGGGAGCTCGCTCGATGACGGCTCCAGCAAAGCCGCACAGAGCAGAGGCCAGAATTAAAACGGCCGCGCGGAGGGACCCCTGCAGACGCCCAGTGTTCAGAGGCATGCGGCTCGGAAAGCAGAAAGGCTCTTCTGTTGTGCAGAGTCGGGGGATTTACTCATCGTCCTCCGCCCGCGTCTCGCCCCCGCCGGTCCCCTCTTTACCCGCACTCTTGTGCGATGCTGCCAAGAGCTCCGCTCATCTGTTCTGCACAGAGGCCTGGGGATGAAAGGGCTGACAGGTGTCTCGTTGCCAGTCACCAGGCACGGGGGCACTGTAAGCAAGCTGCTGACCCATGGCACTCGGGCTCTGCCCGCAAGGGGGCAGGAGGAGCGAGGGCAGCGGCCGGAAGGCGCGGCGCAGCCCTGCGGGCCCCAGAGGGCTCACGCCTCCCTTGGAGCCCGCAGGCCCGGGAGGGGGCAGGCTCTGCAGCGTCACTTGGGGCGCAACCTCCCAGACCTCGGTCGAGAAAACGGCCCGACCCTTCCTTTCCTTCCAGAGCGAATGGGCATCAGGCTGGACAGTGGGTGTGAACCCCGCCTCCCACACGGTCCCTCGGGCTCAGCCCCACCCCCGCGGTGCACACAGCATCTCCTTTCCCCCTTCTTCTCCTTCCCTTTCCACCGCGAACCCTGAGCCCTCCCGCCCCGCGTCTGCCCCACCTCTGCGGACACGCAGTCTCCAGCCCTGACGCCCAGTCACTCACCCGTCCTCTCCGCGGGGCACTTTCCTTGACTGTAGAGCTGGTCATGGAGCCCTGCACCCCTCACCGTGTCCTCGACTCCACCCGAGGATGGGGAATCAGCTAATGCCCGCACTGGACTGAAAAAAGGGCTGGCCTGGGGGGACACTGCGGGTGCACAGCCTCTGTGTTTTGGAAGCCCCCCCCCCCCCAGCCAGTCAGCAGATTCAGGGGCTGGTTACCTCCCGTCTCCTGCCAGCCTGGCCATCCATCCTAACCACCCCTCTAGGGTCTGATCCACTCACCCGCAGCTGCTTGGCACACATGCGGGAGGAGGGGGGTCCCAGCACCCCATCCCCCACCCTGCTGCTCTGCGAGGCGCCTGGGAGGGGACTCCTGTGTGTCCGTGGAGACACAGCTCAAATATATTTTCCCTTCCATGTCCTGGACTGGAAAGCCGCATATGTGCACGGACGTGCACTTTGCTTGTCACATGAGCATGTTTGTGCAATTCCCAAGACCAGGCCCACATGCTCCCGGGGCAGGCTTGTGCACTCGCACGTGTGTGGCATGCATACACCTGTGAGAGCATGCATGCGCCCACGCGTGTGTCCACAGGTGCCCAGGCAGCCCTGCCTACAGGCCTGTGGGCCCCTCCAGCTGCATGGTGCATGCTGGCGTGTGAGTGTGGACGTGCCCACAGATGCTCCTGCCTCTTCGGCACGTGAGGAATGAGACAGCCCCCTTGTTACCATGTCATCTTATTAAACATGCGGCATGTTAATAGTGCCTACGAAGTCGGTTATGAAAAGCTCTTTATTAAAAATAATAAGAAATGGCCCTCTTGTTCCACAACTTCTGAGCCACGTTTGGCCGCTCAGGCTGGCAGGTTATTAAAGTGGGATCAAGCGTCTTTAATGCGCCTTCTGCAGCAGCTGCTTGGCGGATCTGCCTCGTTACCGGCTGGCTGGCCCAGCTGCCTCAGTCTCCACCGCTGGCCCCCTCAGACATGGGGCCAGGGGAGTGGGAGGAGGCTGGCGGGAAGGCAAAGGTTCTGTCCTGCAGTCGGACCTCCCAGGGCTGCTCGCTGGGTGATGACACAGGCCCCTGGACCGGGCGGGTGGGGGTGCGGGCGCGGGCAGGCTGCCATCCCAGAAGTACCTGCATCCCAAGTGATGCCCCCTCCCGGAGCATCTCCTCCCTCCTCTGCGGGTCTGCAGTGACCACATCCGGTCCTTCTGTCATTGACCTCTTGACCCAGGAGACAGCAGCTCCAGGGGAAAGGTAAACCTGGACCGTGGGGACGAGGATCCGTCCAGCACTTCTCAAACTTGGCTGCGGCTGAGAACCCCCTGGGACCTTGTTAAAGGGCAGACGCTGAAACGCGTTTCTTACCGGATCCCAGGGGTGCTGGAGCTCCTGGTCCACAGCCACTCTCTGAGGAGCGAGGCCCCAGGTGCCTCTCAGGAATGGACAGGAGGGAATGACCTCGAGGGCCAACGCTTCCAGCTCGCTGTACTCGGGGTTTAGGGCGGCCCTCGGATCGAGAGCTCCACCAGGGCAAGGGGCAGCCCCTGCCGCTCCCCGCTGCGTGCCTCCTTTCAGCGTGAAAGCTGGCGCTCTGCTCACAGGGCTTCCTGGACTCCAAGAAGGGGAGCGAGGCACGCTAACGGCCACTGAGAACCTACTATGTGCAGAGCACTCTTGTGTAACTGCTACTACTATAGCTGGCCATGCGGCTACTGTGCACATTCTACAGATGAAGAAACTGAGGCTCAGAGAGCACAGCTGTTTGCCCAAGGGCAGCTGGCTACGTGGTGCCAGACGCAGACTTTGGTCCTAGGTGTGCAGGTCTCCCCAGTCCTGCTTTCCCACCAGAGCAGGGCAGGGGAGCCCCCACGGGGTCCTCTCCACCTCTCTGCAGCCGCCTTCCCAGACCAGAGACGGGGACATCGAGGCAGGAACCACCGGCCTCTTTACTTCCTACAGTGTCCACTCCCTGGTGAGCCCCTGACCTCTCTACCAATGTTAGTTGCAACTGTAAACGTGTCTCCCCACCTCTGGGAAATGCTCAGGCAAGGCACACAGAGGCTGGGTTTGTGGGTGACTTTCAAGGCATGAGGTGCCTTTTTGAACCAGGCAGCTCGAGGCCAAGAAGAAGGAGCCTTTACCAGCGTCCTCCTTGCCCCGGGCGCAGTGGAAAGAAGGTACGAGTAGTAGCAACAGCAGGGCTCACGCCAAACACGTCACATGGATTCTCTCTCTTCTCCCCAAACCTCTAACACGTAACTATTTTATTCTTTCTTTCAGATGAAGGAAACAACGGTCAGAGAGATTTGGTTATTTGCTGGAGGACACACAGCTGATAGATAGCATCACCGACCCAATGGACCTGAATTTGAGCAAACTCTGGGAGACAGTGGAGGCCAGAGGAGCCTGGTGCGCCGCGTCTTTGGAGCTGCAAAGGGGTGGACGTGACTTAGACCTTGAACAACATCGGCACAGCTAGTGCGACTCTGAGCTGGGCTTTGTCCCCAGGCAGCCCAGCTACAGGGCGCGTGCATTTCACCGCGCTCCACAGAGACACGTGAGCCTGAAGGAGGTCTACAGGAAAGGCTGGCCCCTGTGGAGAACCACAGAATCACATGATGCTGGGGCTGGAAAGGGGTTAGAGGGCCCCGGGTACTTACTTCTCATCTTACAGATGGGGAGCCTGAGGCCCGGGGGAAGGGACCCTGACTCAGGTCCCACAGCAAGTTAACCGGGGAGCCGGGACGCCAGTCCAGGTCTCCTCCCAGGCAGCACGGCTGCAACCTTGGGCAGTGTCTCCAGCATCCTCTCGAGGGGCAGGTACCCTAAGGCAAGCCGCCGTCTTCCAGGAAAACGGGAAAATGGCTTGGCCTCTGTGTAGCACAGAGCCTGGCACGTCCGCATTCAAGGGCTGGGTCTCACATCATCATCACTCATGCTGTTCCTCCTCCACCCTGGCTTTGGGGTGACACCCCACCCCAAGTCTAGGCCCTTGATCGCGCTTAGGCGCTGGTCCAAGGTAGCCAGCATATTGGTGAAGTGCAAGAAGCCAGCTCTTAGAAAGAAAGCTATGAGTCTGCTCAGGTATTCCTAGAATATTCTCGGGTGCTCACTTCAAAGGAGACGCTCGCCCGCCCGCTCATCCATTAGTGGTGAGAGATGCTACTTCTTTGGAAGGTGATTTGACACTAATATCAAAGTTTGAAATGCACAGATCTTTCAACCCATCCATTCCAGAGCTGGGAATTTACCCCGTAGACTTTTTCTTGTATGTGGGTTTAAGATAAACACACACACACACCCGTATGCTGCACACAGGAAAAAATATTTACTCAGCATTATGTACAACAGCAAAAGAGTGGAAACAACCAGAATTGCCATGAAGAAGGAACTGGCAAGAAGGTCGAGTTCATTTGTATAAACACTTGCTGCTTGGGTCAAGGTGAGCACACCTCTGGAGCCCAGGTCTCTGGGGTTCAATTTCTGCCCTGTCACTCACCATCTCCGTGAACTTGGACAAGCTAGTGAACCCCTCTGGACCCGTTTCTGTATAAAATGCAGTGATTGTAGGACCTGCTTCAGAAAGTTTGGGGAGATTCCGTCAGTCAGTACATGTTGGTCGCTTGAAGACACATGACCTAGAATAAGGGCTCAGATAATGGAAACTCTTCCGATGACTGTGGGGCTGTTGAAAAGAATGATGGAGCGGTGTGTGTTGATGAAGAAAGATCTCCAAGCCATTGCTAAGTGAAAAAACCAAGATCCAGAATGGTGTAAAATGATCCTTTTAGTGTGAATTTTTTAAAAAAGATATAATTTATGCTTTTCTATAAAGTTTTCAGTTCAGTTCAGTTCAGTCACTCAGTCGTGTCCGACTCTTTGAGACCCCATGAATC
>SJYQ01002026.1:506169-528017 GCA_006410935.1 Redunca redunca | reverse complement strand
GCCATTTTAGTTTCCTCAGTTTTAACCAGTGCATACTCCCACTGTCAGTATACGATGGTTTTTTTAATACTAAGTAGAGATTCAACTTTGTTATTTTTAGACTTTTCTTTTTTTAAATCTGATGCTTTAATTGGCATTTTCCTAAATAACAGTGAACTTTGTGTGTGTGTCAACAAGTTTTTCAAGTGTTCTCTCAACCATTTCTTCAGGTCATCTATTCCTTGCTTATTGGTTGTTTCATTCTGAAATCCATAATAAGTGTGGAGCACTTATTATTTTTAGATACGCTCTAGGTTACCAGGTTACACTCTGAATAAAAGACAACACATCCTGCGTCATGAAGCTCACTTATTTTTTTTTTAGGTGGGAAATGCAGGAAATTAAAAATAAATATAATAAATATAGTAGTCTTATGATATGTTAGATGATAAAAGTTGCTATCAGAAAAGAAGAGAGAGGTACTTCTCTGGTGGTCCAGTGACTAAGACCCCATGCTCCCAATGCATAGGGCCTGGGTTCAATCCCCGGTCAGGGAACTAGATTCTATCTTCCACAGCTAAGAGTTCACATGCTGCAACTATGAGATCCCACATGCTGCAGCAAAGACCCAGTGTAGCCAAGTAAAGAAAATATTTTTTAAAAAAGAAAAGAAGAGAGAAAGCAAGGTAATAAATATTGCGGGGTAGGACAAAGCAGGTGATGATGGTCAATGCTTCATCACTAAAAAGGTGATATTTAAGCAGAGGATTTGGAGGAAGTGAAAGGGGTAACTAATAGCTATTAATGGAATACATTTTTCTTTCTTTCTTTCTTTTTTTTTTTTTTGCATCACGATGAAATAGTTACTACAAACATCCTAAATCAAGAGATTCCCCATGAATATTCAAGGAAANCATGAATATTCAAGGAAAGGAAAGGAGGTATGTGTGCCTGGGGCAAAAGAGGCAACAACAATAATAACAAGAAGGGGAAGGCAGAACGTTTAACAGTATTCACAGATCTTACAGAATGTGGTAGACAGAATAATTCCCTCCAAGACTCTTGTTATTGTTCAGTCACCCATTTGTGTCCAACTCTTTATGACCCCATGGACTGCAGCACGCCATGCCTCCCTGTCCCTCACCATCTCCCAGAGTTTGCCCAAGTTCATGCCAATTGCTTTGGTGATGCCATCCAGCCAACTCATCCTCTGACATCCAAAGATATCCACATCCTGATTCTCAGAATTTGTGTATATGTCATTTTAAATTGCAGACAGAGACTTGTAGCTGTAGTAAATTTGAAGCTCTTGTGATAGGAGAGATTATATCCTGGATTTCCTATGTGATTCCCATGAAGTCCCACGGTTCCCTGTAGGAGTGAGGCAAGAGGGTTAAAATCAAAGGAAAGGAAAGCCATAATGGAACCAGAGATTAGAGTAACAAACTTTGAATGTGAAAGAAAGGAACAGGGCCAAGGAATGCATATTCCCTCTGTTATGCCCAGAGTCTGAGTCCCCAAAACTGAGAGAATAAGACGTCCACAGCAATGCAAAAGCATAAAGGGGTTTTATTGCTAGCCCGAGCTAGGACTCACGTCTCATCCCGTGCAGTGGAATCCGACAAGAGCCCCGAGCTCTGAATCACATCTAGTTTTATACAGACGGTCTTTGTTCCTGTAACAACATAGCTGATTGGCTAAACTGTACGTGTGCAGGACCTTTAAACCTCGCATCCCTATCCGGATTGGCTCGGGCGGGGTTTTCCTGATTGGCTCAGGTCGGACATTGAGGGGGACCTCCCTGATTGGCTAGGGCTATCCGGAAGTCCTGGAAAGAGGAGGACCTCCCTGACTGGTCGAGCTACACTGCCTGCAGGAGTTCCAAGTGCCTCAGCTTTCCTAGAGACTAAACCTCAGGCCTGCCCCTTAGAGCCTGTCCTGGCTCCAGTTTAGTCCTAACACCCTCCAACAGCTGGAGACGGCAAAGAAACAGAGTCTCATCTGGAGCCTCCAGAATGAGCAGAGCCCTGCCAACACCTTGCTTTAGACTTCTGACCTCCAGAACTGTAAGAGGATAAATTTATGGTGGTTTAAGTAAATAAAGTTTGTGATTTTACAGCAGCTAAGTGGAGAAGGCAATGACAACCCACTCCAGTACTCTGGCCTGGAAAATCCCATGGACAGAGGAGCCTGGTAGGCTGCAGTCTATGGGGTCACGAAGAGTCGGACACGACTAAGTGACTTCACTTTAACTTTTCATTTTCATGCTTTGGAGAAGGAAATGGCAACCCACTCCAGTGTTCTTGCCTGGAGAATCCCAGGGATGGGGGAGCCTGGTGGGCTGCTGTCTATGGGGTTGCACAGAGTCGGACACGACTGAAGCGAGTTAGCAGCAGCAGCAGCATAGGAAGCAAAGACATAAGATACTGTATTTTGTCTTTGACTCTGAGTTGAAATGGGATGATATTGTAGAATTTTGAGCAGAAGATTGACATTGTATGAAATAAAATATCAGTCTGACTTCTGGCTTTAAAGTTGACACAGTAGAAATCGGTGTAGTTTCATGCATAGATGTTAGGGAGCATTGTTACAGGTGACTTAAAACATTTTGAGCTGAACAACTGAAAATTGACTTTTTTTTATTTGCAGTGGTAGGGCATTAAGAGTAAAACCTCGAGTTCATCTTTGGATATGTTAAAATAAATGGAATTTTGTGAATTATATGGGTTCAGGAAAGATTTCTAAACTGGCCTCTTAAAAGTCATCAGCATATAGATGGGAGATGGGACTGTAAGATATCAAGAAAGTGAGTGTAGTCATAAGTGAAATAAAGCTGCTTTCAAGAACAAACCCACATTAAGATGCGTGTGTGTGTGTGAGAAGGAGGAGAATGTGGGACAAAAGAACAGAAAATAACAAATACAACCAAGAAAGAGTATTCTTTTAACTGTGAGGAAAACTAAGAGCTTGGAGTGTCATAGAAGACTGGCAAAGAACATATTTGGAGAGGAGAATGTATTAACTGAGTCAAAACCTGCGAAGTCAAATACGTGGAGAGTCCTATTGACTTTAGTTTCATGGAGATTCTAGGTGAACTTACTTTTATGGTTCCAATGATGTGAGTCCAGAGTTCTAACCATAGCGGATCTCAAAGGGAATGGAGAGAGAGAAATTGGAAAAGTCACACACAGGGAACATTAGAGTCTTGCTGTGAAGCAGAGGGAATTTTTGTAGCACTCTCTGATGGGGAGAGTGTGAGTTGGATCAAAGAAAAAAAAAAAGAACAACTTTTTTTTGACCTGTCTTTCTGCATTGAAAAAACTTCCAGTAGAATATTGAATAGATGATATGAGAGGGACTATATTTTTTTCTTAATTTTAAAAAGTTCTCAACAGTTCAGTTCAGTCACTCAGTCGTCTCCAACTCTTTGTGACCCCAAGGATGATGGCAAACCAGGCCTCCCTGTCCATCACCAACTCCCGGAGTTTACCCAAACTCATGTCCATTGAGTTGGTGATGCCATCCAACCATCTCATCCTCTGTCGTCCCCTTCTCCTCCTGCCTTCAATCTTTCCCAGCATCAGGGTCTTTTCACATGAGTCAGCTCTTCACAGCAGATGGCTAAAATATTGGAGTTTCAGCTTCAGTATCAGTCCTTCCATTGAATATTCAGGACTGATTTGCTTTAGGAAGGACTGGTTGGATCTCCTTGCAGTCCAAGGGACTCTCAAGAGTCTTCCCCAACACCACAGTTCAAAAGCACAGTGCTCAACATGTTATCATTAATTGTGAAGTTTCTTAAGGTTGTTTTAAAAGATAATTTTATAGAACTAAAGGATTTTTTTTTTAATCCTAGTTTGTTATGCTTTTATGCTTCCCTGTTGGCTCAGAGGTTAAAGCGTCTGTCTCCAATGCGGGAGACCCGGGTTTGATCCCTGGGTAGGGAAGATCCCCTGAAGAAGGAAATGGCAATCCACAGACAGAGAAGCCCTAGTAGGTTACAGTCCACGGGGTTGCAAAGAGTCGGACATGACTGAGTGACTTCACCTTACCTATGCTTTTAAATCATAAATGAGTATGAAATATTGTCAAATATATGTATCCATCTGTTGAACTGTTTATTTTCCCTTCAGTATGTTACCAAGGGATTACCTTATTTTTCTTATTTGAACTAAACTTGAAGATTTGGAAACAGGCCACACTGGTAATGATATAAAGCTTTATATTGTCAAATTCCATTTGCTCTTTCTTTGTTTAAAATTTCTACTTTTATAAAATCATTCATTTTCTTTTTTTTAATTTAAATTTATTTATTTTAATTGGAGGCTAATTACAATATTGTGTTGGTTTTGCCATACATCAACATGAATCCGCCACTGGTGTACATGTGTTCCCCATCCTGAACCCCCCTCCCTCCTCCTTCCCTATACCATCACTCTGGGTCATCCCAGTGCACCAGCCCCGGGTATCCTGTATCATGCATCGAACCTGGACTGGCGATTCGTTTCTTATATGATATTATACGTGTTTCAATACCATTCTCCCAAATCATCCCACCCTTTCCCTCTCCCACAGAGTCCAAAAGACTACTCTACACATCTGTGTCTCTTTTGCTGTCTCGCATACAGGGTTATCATTACTATCTTTCTAAATTCCATATATATGTGTTATTATATTGTATTGGTGTTTTTCTTTCTGGCTTATTTCACTCTGTATAATAGGCTCCAGTTTCATCCACCTCATTAGAACTGATTCCAATGTATTCCTTTTAATGGCTGAGTAATACTCCATTGTGTATATATACCACAGCTTTCTTATCCATTCATCTGCTGATGGACATCTAGGTTGCTTCCATGTCCTGGCTACTATAAACAGTGCTGCGATGAATATTGGGGTACACGTGTCTCTTTCAATTCTGGTTTCCTCATTGTGTACGCCCAGCAGTGGGATTGCTGGGTCATACTGGAAATAAAATCATTCATTTTCATACAAGATGTCACTCAGTAAAATTACTGTTCCTATTATATTTAGACATCAAAGTTATGACAATCACATAAAATGAGACAGAAAATATTACCACTTTTTCTGTTACCTTATATATTAATAATTTTTATATGCAATTATATTAATGCTTTCATGAATAATATCTAGAATTCATTTAGAAATTTCTTCTGTACTGCTGCTGCTAAGTCACTTCAGTTGTCTCTGACTCTGTGCAACCCCAGAGATGGCAGCCAAACAGGCTCCCCCATCCCTGGCATTCTCCAGGCAAGAACACTGGACTGGGCTTCTTCTGTACAATTGTTTTATTATAGGGAAATGTGAGCTATTGACTTATATTCTTTAATGGTTATAGGACTTCTCAGGTTCTCTTTCCTTCTTGACTTAGTTTTTCCTAAATTTCATTTTTGGCATCTATTAAATATTTTGACATATAGACTGTTGAGCTAAATCTAGAAGGCTTCTTAGCTCATGGTTTAAAAAGAATTTATATGTGTTTTTTAGGCTAGATTTTTTTTTAAGAGAAAAAGAGGAAGGATATGGTGCAGATATTGTGTGTAGCCCTCAAAGTTAAAATATTTATCTTCTGCTTCTTTACACAAACACAAAAGTATGTGGAGCCTGTATTAGAGGCTTTTTTAGGAGGAACAGCACAGAAAGTCCTCTTTTTCTATGGTCATATGGGACTATAAAAAGGTTTGTGTAAGATGAAACCATGCAATATCATTTTAGTAATCAATGAGGAAAATGAAAACTGTTCTGTTACCTTATATTTTTTTTCAAATCTTCAAAACCCATCTACTATTTGCTATTAATTTACAGGAAATAAAANTTATTTAGTTTGCTATAATTTAAAATAAATTATGCTATAATTTAGAAATATTGATAACTAAATAATTTTATTTTCTAAAGAAAGAGTTGCTTGAATAGTGCTTACGTTCTTTTCCTCATATACATGAACTTTTTTTATGCCTTGGCCAGAAAGATTTTTTCTTGTGAAACATCTTTAAGAGTTCCTTTAATATGTAATGTTATCTGGAAGCTGAATTGTAAAAGTACCACAGAATATTTTATCACTGTTCACCTCCTGTCCACCTGACTTATACTGTCATTGACTTTTATGTTCCTTATTTGTTTGGATTTATTCACACATTTTACATTCTCTGCACTATTTCCCCTTATATATTAGACTTTCAGTGAGAGATGATCTGCCTTTGCTATGAAATAAGTATATTCATTAGTGTATGTGCTAGTGATGGTATCTTCAACTTTATTTTATCTGAGGGTACTTTTGGCTTTGTGTTAAAAAGTTAATTTTTGTGGTTACAGAATTTGAAAGTGATAGCCATATCAAATAGCATTTCTCTGCTCCCTGGATTATGAATGGATTGCTGTTTCTGAGAAATCAGCTGACCTTCTGCTTCTTCTTTGAAGATAATTCATATGTTTCTATCTGACTTCTTTCAAGTTTTATCTTTAGGGTTCTCTGGTTTACTTAAAAAAATTAATGTGGCTCAAAATATTGTTGAGACTCATCTTGTCACGGTCAGGTTTTTTTTTTTTTTCTTTACCTTTAATTACTTATGCCTTTTCCCCTCTATTCCTCCAGGTTTGCTTACAGTAAGGTAATTTTCTTTCTAATTCTATAGCATGAGCAACTGGTTTTAACTGTTAAATGTTTGAATGTTGAGTCTACATCTTTGGCCTTGAATTGTGCACCTGTTACACAAGCAGTGCAACAAATGTGAAAAACAAGTTTTCTCTTATAAACATATTCACATAGTAAAAGCAGCTTTATGATTTGCTATTCTACTTACAGACATACGTGACCTAAGGTGTTTATTTCCCACTATACGTGGTTCTGTCATCTCGCCTTATCTTTATTACTTTAAAAGAACTGTTGTTTATATTCTCTCCAGCATTTCAAATTGTTTTTAACATAATTTTTCCAACTAACTTCTCTACCATTTCTGAAAATGAAGGTCTCTTCCTATGAGTTTTATTAGGAATTGCAAATCTATATTCCCTAGTATAAACTGTGTTTTACCATTTGAGTGTGTATCTGTAAATAAATTATTCAGTTACTTTTATGGAGTTAAATTATTTATTTCTTTTGTTTTCTAAGTTGTTTCCCTCGTTCTGATCTCTTCTTGGAAGCAACTTCTTTCATTCTTTTCATTTCTCTCTAAATCCTGTTATTCCAAACTCAAGCAATTTAGTGTTTATTTCCTATATAACCACAACATACCATCAAAATCAGGAAATTAACACTGGTGCATTATAGACATGACTTCAGACCCCATTCAAATTTTGCCGCTTTTTCCAATATCATTCTTTATGGAAAATCGAGCCAGTTCACAATCATACATGGTATTTAGTTGTCATGCCTCTTGTTTATTTATGTTTTCTGACATAGTTCTCAATGATTCTTTGATTTCTTGATCCTAACACTTTTGAAGATTACAAGCCACTTATCTTCTGAAATGTTCTTCAATTTGTGTGTGTCTGATGGTTTCTCATGATTAGATTTGGGTTATGCCTTTTTAGCGGGATATCACGCAAGTGATTCTGTTCTCATTGCCTCTTATCAGGGGGTGCAAGGTTTCAAATTGTGCCATTCTTGGTGATGACTATGACTATTGGATTAAAATGGCTTCTTCACTGTAAAATTATTCTCATAAATTATTTCCTTTTTATTTAAATTTGCTTTTTTATGCCTTTTCTAAGAGCATTTTAGGTTCACAAAAAGATAGGAAGTTGCAAATATTTTACATATATCCCTTGCCTTGACTTGTGCATACCCTCCCAGTTATCAAGATCCCCCACCAGAGTGGTGCATTTGTTATGACTGATGAACTTACAGTGATACATCATAATCACTTCAAGTCCATAGTTTACTTTATAGTTGACGTTCCATGCTGTACATGCTATGAGTTTGGGCAACACATGATAACAGATATCATTGTGATGAAATCATAGGGACAATACTCTCCTTATTTATCCCTCCCAATCCCCTAAATATGACAACTAACCTTTTACTCTCTCCAGTTTTGTCTTTTCCAGAATGTTATATAGTTGGAGTCACACAGTATTTAACCTTTTCAAATTAGCTTACTTCATTTAGTAATATGAATTTGAGGGTCTTCCTTGTGTTTTCAGGGTTTCATAGCTCTTTTCTTGTGTGCAAGCTGAATGATATTTCTTTGTCTGGATGTGTCATAGTTTTATCCATTCACCTACTGAGGGGTATCTTGGTTGCTTCTGAGATTTGACATTTATAGAGAGAACTGTCTCTAGGTGTTTTGTGAACATAAATTTTCCATGTCTAAGTGTTTTGTGAACATCCATGTGTACATGTTTTGTGAACATAAGTTTTCAACTCCTTCCTTGAAATAGTGAGTTGGATCAAAATGGTTAAAGTTTGCTTAATTTTGTGGGAAATCAACAAAGTGTCTTCCAAATTGGCTGTATATTTTGCTTTCCCACTAGCAACATATGAGGCTTCCTGTTGTTCCACATCTTCACCAAAATTGGGTATTTTCAGTGTTCTAGATTTTGGCCAGTCTAATAGATAGTGATATCTCACTGTCATTTAGATTTGCATTTTCCAGATAACATACGATATGGGAAATCATTTCATATATTTATTTCCTATCTGTGTATCTTCTTCAGTGAGGTGTCTCTTAGGATTTTTGACCTGTTTTATGCTTGAGTTCCTTGCTTTTACTGTTGATGTTTAAGTGTTCTTCATGTGTTCTGGTCCTTTATCAAAAGCAGCATTTTCTCAAATATTTCCTTCTGGTCTGTGGCCTGGATTCTCATTCAACTGCCATTCTCTTTCACAGAACAGACATTTTTAATTTTGATGGAGTCCAGCTTGTCATTTATTTATTTCATTTGATGTGCTTTTGGTTTTATATCCAAAATATATCACCATATCCGGGGTCATTGAGGTTTTCTCGAATGTTATTTTCTAGGAGATGTATGGTTTTGCAATTAGGTCTGTGGTCCATTTTGAGTTTGGTTTTGTGTTGGATATATGTCTGTGTCCAGATTAATTTTTGCATGTAGATGTCCAGTTATTCTAACACCAATTTGTTGTAAAGACTATCTTTATTGTATTGCTTTTGCTCCATATCACTGACCAGTTAAATATATATGTAAGTCTATTTGTGGGCTCTTTATTCTGCTCCACTGATCTGTTTGTCTCTTCTTGCACAAATACTTCCCTGTCTTGATTACTATAGTTTTATAATAAGTCTTAAAGTTGGATAGTGTCTGTCCTTCAATCTCAGTCTTTCCCTTAAGTTTTGTTTTGGCCCCAAGGCTTTTGCCCCTCTATATAAACATTGTCATTATCCATAAAATAGCTTGCTGAGATTTTAATTGAGATTGCACTGAATGTCTAGATCAAGTTGGGAAGAACCGCTATCTTGATGATATTGATTCTATCCGTGAACATACAATTTCTCTTCATTTCTTTAGTTCTTATTTGATTTCAGTCTTCAGAATGTTTTTAGTTCTTATTCTGTGGGTTTTGTACATCCTTTTGAGATTTATATATAGGTTTTTAATTTTGGTAATGATACTGGGGCTTCCCTGGGGTCTCAGTCAGAGGTAAAGAATCTTCCTGCCAATGCAGGAGATGTGAGCTTGATCCCTGCATCAAGAAGATCCCCTGAAGAAGGAAATGGCAATCCACTCCAGTATTTTTGCCTGGAAAATCTCTTGGACAGAGGAACCTGGCAGGCTACAGTCCCTGGAGTCCCAAAAAGTCAGACACGACTTAACAATTCAACAACAACAACAAGTGTAATGATATCAGTGTCCTTACTTTCAGATTTTACTTACGCATTGCTGGTGTATAGGAAAATTATTGACTTTTGTATGTTAACCTTGTATCCTGCAACCTTGCTATAATCACTTATAAGTTTCAACATCTTGTTAATTCTTTCAGATTTTCTATATAGTTGGTTTTGTCATCTATGAATAATGCTATTCTTTTCCTCAATATGTACACCTTGTATTGCTTTCTCGTCTTATTGCACTAGCTAAAACTTCTAGTATCATGTCGAAAGGAGTGGTGAGAGGAGTCATCATCTCACTGTACCTGATCCTAGTAAGAAAGCTTCAAGTTTTCTACCTTTAAGTATGATGTAAACTGTAGGCTTTTGTAGATAGTCTTTATTAGGTTGAAGTTCCCCTCTACTCTTTATGTACTTAAAGTTGTTAACATGAATGGGTGTTGTATTTTGTCAAAAGATTTTGTGCATATATTGATATGATCATATGATTTTTGTTTTTCAGCTTATTCTTGCTAAATCTTTTTTACTTTTTCTAACTCAGTTTGCTTTCTTTCCGGATATAGTCTTCTCTTTTATCTTCTGTGTTTATAGCAAGTTTTACTGTCTATTTTGTTTCCTTTATTGTTGTCCCATTTTGCTCTCTTCATTCTTTTTGCATGAATTCTGTTTATATTTTAATCCCTTCCTCTGTTGTTAGATTATATAATATCAACTTTTATGTCAATATTTGGACTCTTGTTTCGTGAAACTCATTTTCTGTTACTTTTTCAAAAATAATTCATTTCTACTATCCCGAATGTTGTGCTCATCATTCTTAGGTGGTTTAAAATAATTTATTATGTAAATCATTATCTGTATGGTATTTTGGAATTTCACATAAATTGCTTTATACTTTGAATTGTTTTTATAAAACAAAATACATACCTGTTGCATCATAATATCCTGATAACCACTTTTTGTATTTGTCTATTGATCCTATTTTTTGCTCTTTTTTTTCTTATTCTAGTATAATTATTCAGATTGAAAGCTGGTCTATTTCTACTAATCAATTATTATAATGTTTGTACTAGTCCAGTTATTTACAGGAAATATGTGAAGCAGAGACAAGAGTATAAGTCAGTAATTCTGTGTACATGTGAGTATGATGTGAACAAAATGTGAGTGTGGAGTGAATAAGAGACAAGGCTTTCATTTGATTAATTTTACTTCATTGCAGCCAGCTCAAATTAGTGGCTCTCAGACTTTTCAAAATATAATTTCTTTTGCTTCATCTGGTTCATGCTAGCATAGTTTCCTCCAGATTATGACTTTCTTGTTTGATTCATTTACCTGCCATTTGTGTGTCAAAACTGATCCTCTTTACTCCTGTCATCAGCCCATATAGCCATTCCCTTTTTGCTAAATAAGAAGGTCTTGATTTTTTTTTTTTGTCATGTAATGTCAAATATTTTGTCAACTTGAATTCTGCCAAAATTTTCTTAGATCCTCAGCTCCAAGTATTCTTTCTTAGTGTCTTTTCCTCCTGTCAGTTAAAAATTCACCACATATGGGTAACTTTAGGGCATTCTTTAAACACGAGGCTGGGATTTTTCCTTCTTGATTTCCTAAATTTCTTTATGTGTTTTAAAGAAGAGGAAGAGGGAAATCCTCTCTACATATTGTTCTTTTTAAACTAGAAGTTGTAGGGCAAGTTTCAAAAGCTTCATTCTGGATGTCCAGGGGTGGTGGACTTTATTCTTCTAACTCCATTTCTTGGGTTTCTCAGGTGATTTTAAGCCTTTAATTAATTTTAATTTCTAGCCCAGCCAGAGTACTAGGAATATATGATTTCTTCACCCCATTCTAGACAACTTTTTGTTTTTTATTTTGCTTTTCCTAAAGACTGGTTTAGTAAAAATATCATGGAGTTTTGAATCAGAAAAGCTTTACATAAATTCCACCCTTGTCTGCCTGGATTTATAATTTGTATTTATGTTTTTCACTTTTAAACTAGACATAGAAGTAGTAGTATGCCAGAGCTAATTCATGCCTACTAGATCCCATGCCTGCTAATATCTTGGTGATAGTTTTAAACTGAGCATGGTGTGGTATTTACAGAATGGAAATTGGCAGACTGTGACAATCAGGCCTCCGTCCTCCAGAGAGTTAGTTGCTAAAGATTACCACTCAGCAGCAACATTCTTTTCATGAACATATTGCTGGTATTGAATATATTAATTTATGGAATATATTAAGCATTTCTGGCATGATGTAAATACTCAGTAAACATTAGTCATTTCTTGCTTGCTTGCTTTCCTATTTCTGTACTCTAACCAGTGTCTTAACTTCAGTTTTTATGGATCTTATGGAATTTCCTCTTAAGTTTTTCATTGTTCTTATACTGACTTTGACTCAAAGATGAATAATAATGCTTGCCTGGCCTCTGACTTAATTTATTCTCCTTTCATATCATTGTTCACTCTTTCATCTGAAGTATTTTCTTAATGCTGACCCCTGTGGCTTTTAGCATTAATCTTTTTTTTTTAGATTAATTAAAGCTGTTTCTGTTACTTCTCATATCTTTTTGTCCAACTTCTTAAAATCTTTCCCTTCATCAAGGTTTGTCAAGGTTCATCATGAATTTCACAGTAAAATGTGGTGAAGCATATAACTTATTAATATATTTACCCTATATATGCAACCCACAACTGACCACTGAAATGCTAATTATGATGAATGCCACAATAAAGTGAAAGAAGATTGAAAAGTAATTCTCCTCCCAGACTGTTACACTGGGTCTTTTCTGATGCAAAATTCCTCTTCCAGTAATTTGCAACCTCTAAGAGATGGAATGAGCTAATGGACACTGCTTCTTTTCTTTTTCTCAGAACACATTTTGAAAAAGGCTAGATCAGGAACAGATCTTTATTAAAATAGTTAATAAACTAGTAGGATTTCAAAATCAGCAGCTATGAATAAATTCTTCATCTCACACTACCATGAGTCTGGCCAGATTATAACTTCTTTTGGCAAAATCAATATTATTTCAAACCTTTCAAAAGAGTAGTGTTTTTCCTTATTGGAAAAACTTAAATGGTTCCAAAGCAAATTAGATGAAAAACGTATCACAAGCAGACATTTTCTAGATATTCTCTAGGGAGAGTCTTTAAATTTTGGGTATGATTAGATAAAAATGCAGAGAACATTTTACTGTGTCAATTTTAGCAGTAATCAGATAACAATCAACAATAGTATATACTTTACATGTTGCGTGAGATAACCTTTCAAAATATGTGTGAGGAGTTTCTTAGGCATAAACACTTGTGGAAGAGAGATGTGAGAATGAGGAGAATGAAGAGAATTAGTAAGTGATGCAGGCCCTATCACCTCAATCCACATCTCTGGAGTTTAAATATCCTATCAGCTGTAGGATTGAAATGGCTAGGCCCTTACACCTCTGTCTCCATCAAATTAGGGATGTGAACTTCCCTCACAAATGTAACTTTGGGTGAGATAGCTCTCTGAAGTTAAGACAGTTCTTGAAGATGATTTCATAAATTGGAGCAACATTCCCTTCTTCCAGGCAGAACTGGGGCTGATGACTCTACACAAACCCCACATAAATATTTTTAGCCTTATTGTTTTCAGTGAAAACAAAATTGAATACAAAGACTTCTGTCACTGTTAAAAACATAGGCAAAAGTTTCTGCAGATTAATAGCTCTAAGAAAATAATGGATTCACAGTGCAACAGAAATTTGGGTCTTTTTCAGGCAAAAATATATTTCAAAGAAAGCAGACATCTGCCCACATAAACACACACAGATGACAATAGTCCCACAATAAAGAATAACAATTTGGGGGAAAAAAGGTAGGCATTTGAAATATATTTAGTAAGTCTACTAAAATTTTGTAACAATAAGTAATTGAAATTAGGAAAAGGATGGAGTCATTTGAAATAATATAAATGTGCACAAATTATTTTAGAAATTACTCTAATGGTTCTGAGGCAAAGCTGTGTTTCTGACAATAAAAGTTACTTTCAAAATATCTCAATAAAACTTTAGAAGCATACATTTATTACATTTCTTTTCACATAAGTATAAACAGCATTACACATCAGCTATATTAAAATTAGTATACTAATAAAAAGTTTCTAAAATAATTTATTTTATTATTGTGGTAAAATATACATAACATAAAATTTACCATCTAAGTATTTTTATGTATACAAAACAGTGGCCCTAGAAACATTCATAGTTTTGAACAACTGTCATCAGCACCCATTCAGAGAATTTCCATCAACCCAGACTGAAACTCTGTATCTATCAAACAATAATTTTCCTTTACCCTCTACCTGAGCCCCTAGTAACCACTATTCTATTTTCTTCCCGTGAATTTGCCTCTTCCAGGCAACTCATATGAGTCACACAGTATTTGTCCTTTGGTGTTTGGCTTATTTCACTTAACATAATGTTTTGAGGTTCATCATATTGTAACATGTTTNCCCTGAAGTAGGGAATGGCTACCCACTCCAGTATTCTTGCCTGGAAAATTTCATGGACAGAGGGCCCTGGCAGTCTACACAGAGTTTAGGTTGGGTTGCACAGAGTCAAACACGACTGAGCAAAACACAGCACAGCACAAGGATTTAGTGATGTTAAACATTATCTCATGAACTTATTGGCTCTTTGTATATATTCTTTGGAGAAATGTCTATTCAATTTATTTGCCTATTTTTAACTGGAATGATTAAGATTTTTTTATTTTGAATTATTTTTATTTTCAATTAAGAATATATTCTCTATGCTCAAATATTAATATTTTAACCTTTGATTTAAATTCTATATTCTTTATTTTTATAATACACCTACCTTTAAAAAAGGTTTTTGAAATTGCTTATGCTAAACACAAGGGACTTCCCTTGTCGCTCAGTTGGTAAAGAGTCTGCTGCAGTTCAGAACACCTGAGATCGATGCCTGGGTCAGGAAGATCTCAAGGAGAAGGAAATGGCAACCCACTCAAGTATTCTGTCCTGGAGCACCCCATGGACAGAGGAGCCTGGCAGGCTACAGTCCATGGGATCACAAGAGTCAGACAAGATTTAGCAACTAAACCATCACCACGCTAAACACAAAATTAAAAAATACACAGTTAAGACAAACAATGTTGTAGGTATTCTTAGGGAGAGTAGATCACAAGAACTATGTTGAAATCCGTCTTCTACAACTAATTCCTTATATGATTATGGGAAAATAATTTAATTCCCTGGGTTTCTGGTTTTATTATCACTAAAAATGCATTATTTGGCTTAGAACAAATTTCAGATACCATTACATTCTATAATTCTATATTAACATAACTGATAAAAGCAAAGGAAGAAACATATATACATAGTTACATTGTTATAGGAATGGGGAGATAATATTTGTTGGCATATTTAGACTTTATCAATAAATCTTAAGAAAAGCATTTTTAAATTTTAAAGTATTGTTTACTTACCTATAGCAAAACATACTGACCTTAAATATGATTTGATGAATTTTGACAAATGCACCTACCTCTGCAATCATATGAAGGTGTAAAATATCCATCACCCTGGAAAATTCCTGTGTTACTTCTTAGTCAGCCTCCTACCCACAACAGGCAACCACTGTTCTAACTTCTTTCAACAGAAAATTGATATTTCCTCATTTAGAATTTTATGTAAGTGAATTTATAAAGCAAATATTCTTTTGGATGTGATTTTTCTCAGCATAATATTTTTTGAGTTTCTGCATGCGAATCAGTGGTCTGTTCTTTGTTACTGCTGAGTGGTGTTCATTGTACTAGTATACCACTTCTTGTTTATCCATACACCTTCTGATCAGTGTTTGGGTCATTTTGTGTATACATGTTTGAGTGTGTGTGTGTGTGTGTGTGTCTGTTTATGTGTTTGGCAAATGCATAGAAGTGAAGTTTCCAGCCATGGATTAGGTATATGCTTAAATTAATGAAAAAAATTCTAATTTTCTGAACTGATTATATATACTCTTTTAAACCCTTAGCACTAAGAGAGGTTCTATTGTTCAGTGTTCTGGATGACACTCATATTGGCAATGTCATTGCCAATTGAGCCATTCTGTAGAGTGTGCAGTGAAATTGCAGTATGGCCCTTTATTTCCATTTCTCTCATTTCCCTCAGGACTAAGAATGTTGAGCATCTTTACTGGGGCTGCAAAAAATGGTTAATAATTATATAACATACATATAATCCCTT
Organism: Redunca redunca; assembly: GCA_006410935.1. Taxonomy (NCBI): domain Eukaryota; kingdom Metazoa; phylum Chordata; class Mammalia; order Artiodactyla; family Bovidae; genus Redunca; species Redunca redunca. Next base: position 511,995 of record SJYQ01002026.1, on the reverse strand, counting down.
TATGCAGTTCTTTTCTACTTTTGCCCACTATTTTATTAGGTTGTTGAGATTTTATAATTGAGCCTTGAGTTGTTTATATTTGCATGTAAGTTTTTTGTCAGATATATAGTTATTGCAAATAATTTTCTGCCAGTTTCTGGTTGGCTCATTCATTTTCTTTATGTTAAGTTTTTAATTTTAATGAAGTTCATTTTATCTTTTTTGTTTTTCTCTTTTCATGGTTAGCGCTTCCTGAGTCTAACAAAATACTAATTACCTTAAGGTCATAAGATTATTCTTCCCCCATATTTTCTTCTGGTAAATGTATAGTTTTATATTTTCCATCTCAATTGTTTATACATTTTTGTGTATATCATAACACATGAAATGCAGTTTTTTATTGTTTTTCTTTTCCATATGGAGATCTATGTAATGAACCAGTTGTTCTAGCATAATTTATGAAAATACTTTTCTGTTTGAAATGTCATCAGTTCAATCAGTTCAGTTCAGTCACTTTTGCGACCCCATGAATTACAGCATGCCAGGCCTCCCTGTCCATCAGCAACTCCCAGAATTCACTTAAACTCATGTCCATTGAGTTGGTGATGCCATCCACCATCCAACATCTCATCCTCTGTCATCCCCTTCTCCTCCTGCCCCCAATCCCTCCCAGCATCAGAGTCTTTTCTAGTGAGTCAACTCTTCACATGAGGTGGTCAGAGTACTGGAGTTTCAGCTTTAGCATCATTCCTTCCAAAGAACACCCAGGACTGATCTTTAGAATGAACTGGTTGGATCTATATATCCTTGTCATATGCCTTAGTTAAAACTCAGCTGACCATATTTAGTAGCCTGTTTATGAATGATTGACTCTGTTCCATTAATCTATTTGTATATTATTTATGTTATCTAGCTTATTGTGCCTTTAAGGTAAGTTTGAAATCAAGTGCACCAACTTTGAGATGTGTAAGAGAATTCACTTGTTGATAAGTTAACAACTTAACACTCAAATAGCTGAGAAAAATAATTGTTTATACTGTAGTTCCAACTTTCTATATTTCTGTGTTTAAAATGTTTTACAAGTTTATTTCTTTTTCAGTTAGTACACCTGTGACTGTATTTTTATTTATGATTTGTGATGGTTAAGATCTTCAGTATGATATTAAATGGAGATGATGAGAATGGAAAATTTCCTGTTTTGATCTTACGGTTAAATCATTATGCATTTTTATATCTTACATGATATTAACCACAGGAATTTTGTAGAATAAGTAGAAAATAAGGTTTTGAAGCTGCTTATGATGAAAGAATAAAGTAAAAACACACAGTTAAGAATAAGAGTTTTATAGCTATTTTTCTGGAGAGTGTATTATGAGACATGTTGTACCCATGCTCTTCCATAATTATTATGATTATGGGAAAAATCATNTGCATGGAAATAGAAACATGAGCCTGGACTTCCCTAAAGTTCTGAATCTCTGTTTTTAATTAATTATTGTGGTCACTGTTTCGTGCCTTTAAAATATTATGATTTGTTGCTTCAAGCTTAAGCTTCTTCAGGATTTGTTAGGAATGAATTGATCTTAATGTCATTTTATGCTGTGGTATTAATTTGCTTTAATTTCCCATCGTACTTTGGCCACCTAATATAAACAGCTGACTCATTTCCTAATGCTAGGAAAGACTGAGGGCAAGAGAAGTGGGTGGCAGAGGATGAGATGATTAGATAACATTACTGACTCAGTGGACATGAGTTTGAGCAAACTCTGGGAGATGATGAAGGACATGGAAGCCTGGCTTACTTCAGTCCGTGGGGTCACAGAGTCAGACATATCTTAGAGACTGAACAACAACCTAGCAAGGATATCTTGGTTGCTTCCAAGTTTTTTCAATTACAGTTGAAGATTCCATGAACTTTCACGTGCAGGTATTGTGTGGACATAATTTTTCAGCTCCTTTGGGTAAGTACCAAGGAGCATGATTACTGGATCGCATGGTGAAAGTATGTGTAGTATTGTCAGAAACCTTCAACTGTCTTTCAAGTGGCTGCACTATTTTGTAATCCCACCGGCACAGAGGAGGAGTCACTCTACATCTTTACCAGCAAGTTTTTGTTAGTGTTCCAGATTTGGGGCATTCAAATAAGTGTGTAGTGGTATCTCAAAGTTATTTTAATTTGCATTCCTTGATAACATATGAAGTAGAGGATCTTTTCATGTGCTTATTTGTTGTTTGCTTCCTTACTGTTGATTTTAAGATATCTTAGTACTTTGGCCACCTCATGCAAAGAGTTGACTCATTGGAAAAGACTCTGATGCTGGGAGGGATTAGGGGCAGGAGGAGAAGGGGACGACAGAAGATGAGATGGCTGGATGGCATCACGGACTCGATGGACGTGAGTCTGGGTGAACTCCAGGAGATAGTGATGGACAGGGAGGCCTGGTGTGTTGTGATTCATGGGGTCGCAAAGAGACGGACATGACTGAGCTACTGAACTGAACTGATTATATTTTATCAGATGTGTCTTTGCAAACTTTTTCTTCCAGTCTGCATTCTGGCATCTAATTCCCTTAACATTGTCTTTTGCAGAGCAGAAGTATTTGATTTTAATGAAGTCCAGCTTATTAATGTATTCTTTCATGGATCATGCTTTAGATATTGTACCTTAATGTTATTAACTAACATACCCAAGCCTCTTTACAATTTCTCCAATACTATATTCTAAATGTTTTGTGTTTATACTTAGGTCTGTGATCCATCAAATAAAATGCAGATTTATATAAAATACATATTTCTGAAGTGACTATAGTCACTTAATCCTCCTGTGATTTTATTTTTTACTTTAAAATGACATGAATTTTCTGTTCTATTCATATTTTACTATTTGTAGAAATACAATGTGTGCTGTGTGTGTGTGCTGAGTCCCTTCAGTCATATCTAACTCTTTGCAAACCTGTGGACTGTAGTCTGCCAGGCTTCTCTGTCCATGGGGTTCTCCAGGCAAGAATACTGGAGTAGGTTGCCATGCTTTCCTCCAGGGGATCTTCCCAACCCAGGGACTGAACTCAAGTCTCTTACGTCTCCTGCATTGGAAGGTGGGTTCTTTACCTCTTGCACCACCTGGGAAGCCCATAAACATAATATTAGCACTATAGTTACAAAAATGAAATATATGTAATATGTTTAAACATTAAATAATAAAAATAGTACTAATTTCTGTTTATTATAGCTTCTTGACCTTTTAGCTAAGATTATGTATAATATCTGTTCTTATGAGTTTAATGTCACTTATTGAGGACATTATGTATGCCAGTTATTGCTAAGCAACTTACATACTGTAATTTATAAACAATTGCAATACTAAAGATTGCTGTTCCTACTTTACCAAGAGGGAACTGAAGCTTTGAGAGGTGAGTTATTATATCTAGTTACTAAGAAATTTTCCAGCTAGGATTCAAATCTGGTACTATCTTATTCTTTACCATCTGAGCCACCTGGGAAGCCCATCTTATCAAGAAACTTGGATTAATTCACTCTAGTGCAATAACAAATCAGTAAATAGATGTAAAACATCAGAGAGAAAACACAACTTCATTGTGTTTTATTTTTGTGGGTAGACTTCTTATTGAATACATAAATCTGTCAGCAATAAATTTCAACCTGAAATTGCTTTACTCTTAAAATAGTGATAACCATTTATAGAAGAAAGAACCCTGGAGTGTCTACTTCAGGGCACATTAGCAGCCAAGATTCCTTGAAAATATGACCTAATCTCCCAGAGTCTCAGTTACTCTATTTTTAAAGGAAATAATAACATCTATTTATGTGAGTTGTAATTTTGGAAATCAAAATTGGGAGATGAATATGCAAATTATTTTAAATCTGTCAAGCTCCTTTCAAATGCATAGTTTTATTGCAATTTAGGACACACATTAATGAAAAAGCACATCAACTTCTAATGAAAGCATATTTAATTCAGAGCAGTTTTAACTACAAAATGAAAAGAGGAAGTGAAAGAAAACACCCAGAAATGGAAGCAGCAGCATAGGTAGTAATTACATGTTGACCATGTGCTGTGTTGCTTGTTGGGTATTCTTCCCAACATACTTTCCTACTGGCCTGTTTAATATGCTGGAAACATGGAAACCAGAAGAAATGTGAAGAGTATTGAAACACACGCAGATACAGAATTAGAAATATTTCCGAATGAAGCATCATCTTGTTTTTAATTTAATCAACAGAAAGTAAAGAAAATCTTGTCTTTAGTTAAGCAGTTGGAATCTTAGATTACTAAAGTAAAATCATACACAAATGTTACATTAAAGGCAAGACAGAAATAGTTAGACGGTCATAAATTTGGAGATAAAGCAATGAAAACTGGTAAGCTCTTTAACAGCAACCAAATGAAATTAACAGAATAGTAAAAAGTCATGCTTTACCACATGAGTTTAAACATATGTTAAAATACTTTAAAAGCATGAAATAAATGTGTGACTATAAATTTAATTTGTTCTCTGGCCAAAAGCAGTATAGCAAGTGAAATCTGGCCTATATAATGAGCTGTGGTGTTTTTGTTTTTGATTTTCTTTCATTTTTAAACAGTTCCAAATGGAAATTTTGATTCTCCATTTTTTGAACAGCAATTTAAAACAAGACTGTAATAGTTCTTTCAGACCTTGTTCTCAAAGCGTCACTTTGCAACCATTTTTTTTGTTTGTTTCTTAAATTTACTGTTTTGTTTTCAGATGCATCCATGTTTTGTAATATTGTACCCAAAATTTTAAGAACATACTCTCTTTCCTGCCCCTGATATGTTTTTAGTCAACCAGAAACCTTTAGAGTTTTCTTTTCCAATAAACACATTTCTTAATGTAAAGTACTCAGGTGTGAATCAACTCGGTACTGAAATGTTTGAAGGAAGTGTTGTTTGTTGACTGAATATTGATCTGAGGTCAATCTATACATGTTGTAGCTCTACATTTTTTTTAAGGGTAATTCATTAAGATACTTTAAGTGCCCAGATATATATTTGTGTACACAGATTAATAGCTAAGAAATGTCACAATCAAATAATTAATTTCAACAGCTGTCTATTACTAAAATTGGATGCGGTATACACCTTGGTTAAGTAGGTTTATAGGATGAATTGCCTGAAGAGTCAAATGACCTCAGCTTTCTTTCTTTTCCTGTTTATTTCTACTAAACTAGAGAAAAATAATTCCAGTAATACCTAACAGCATGTTTATTTGTGTGCACTAGTAAAACAAAATAAGGAATCAAATGTATGTTTTTGCGAGAACCGTCTTGCTAAAAAAGACCAGTTAAAACAAATGTTTCATACTAGGTAAACCCTCCCAACTACACACCTTAAGCAAAATGTTTACTTTTAAAGGATAAGATTAAAAAAAAAACGCTAATAAATAAATAAAAGAAAAGTGCTAGGATGCTGAAGGAGGTAGAACTAAGCTCATGAGAAAATACACTGTATCTTAAAACACATAAATGCAAAATATTATGATAACTAATATATGTTATCTTTCATATTGACAGTCCCCACAGGGTAAAAATGAAGTCTTCTCTATCATTGAACATCTAGATTCTTACATTGTGCACATGAGTTTACTGAACCAAACTGATATAAATTTTAATAATTGGGATATCACTTCTTACAATATTTCTTTGATTTCTTTTCTTCTCTGCTCCTTTTTCTATTCTACTTTTTATGCTGACATCTTTATTTCTTGACTCTGATTTGTTTTCATTGTTCAATCTCAGAAGTATACCCTGTGAAGGGTTATGGATTTTAATATCTCTTAAAATATACACTGTTCCTTTGGAGGATTAAAT
>SJYQ01002026.1:479929-498690 GCA_006410935.1 Redunca redunca | reverse complement strand
TGGCAAGAATACACAGAAGAACTGTACAAAAAGGATCTTCATGACCCGGATAATCACGATGGTGTGATCACTCATCTAGAGCCAGACATCCTGGAATGTGAAGTCAAGTGGGCCTTAGAAAGCATCACTACGAACAAAGCTAGTGGAGGTGATGGCATTCCAGTAGAGCTATTTCAAATCCTGAAAGATGATGCTGTGAAAGTGCTGCACTCAATATGCCAGCAAATTTGGAAAACTCAGCAGTGGCCACAGGACTGGAAAAGGTCAGTTTTCATTCCTATACCAAAGAAAGGCAATGCCAAGGAATGCTCAAACTACTGAACAATTGCACTGATCTCTCAAGCTAGTAAATTAATGCTCAAAATTCTCCAAGCCAGGCTTCAGCAATACGTGAACTGTAAACTTCTTGATGTTCAAGCTGGTTTTAGAAAAAGCAGAGGAACCAGAGATCAAATTTCTAACATCTGCTGGATCATGGAAAAAGCAAGAGAGTTTCAGAAAAATATTTATTTCTGCTTTGTTGACTATGCCAAATTCTTTGACTATGTGGATCACAATAAACTGTGGAAAATTCTGAGAGAGATGGGAATACCAGATCACCGGACCTGCCTCTTGAGAGATCTGTATGCAGGCCAGGAAGCAACAGTTAGAACTGGACATGGAACAACAGACTGGTTCCAAATAGGAAAAGGAGTACGTCAAGGCTGTATATTGTCACCCTGCTTATTTAACTTATATGCAGAGTACATCATGAGAAACGCTGGACTGGAAGAAACAGAAGCTGGAATCAAGATTGCTGGGAGAAATATGAATAACCTCAGATATGCAGATGACACCACCCTTATGGCAGAAAGTGAAGTGGAACTAAAAAGCCTCCTGATGAAAGTAAAAGAGGACAGTGGAAAAGTTGGCTTAAAGCTCAACATTCAGAAAACGAAGATCATGGCATCCAGTCCTATCACTCCATGAGGAATAGATGGAGAAACAGTTGAAACAGTGTCAGACTTTATTTTTTGGGGCTCCAAAATCACTGCAGATGGTGACTGCAGCCATGAAATTAAAAGATGCTTACTCCTTGGAAGAAAAGTTTTGAGCAACCTAGATAGCATATTCAAAAGCAGAGACATTACTCTGCCGAATAAGGTCCGTATAGTCAAGGCTATGATTTTTCCAGTAGTCATGTATGGATGTGAGAGTTGGACTGTGAAGAAAGCTGAGCACCGAAGAATTGATGCGTTTGAACTGTGGTGTTGGAGAAGACTCTTGAGAGTCCCCTGGACTGCAAGGAGATCCAACCAGTCCATTCTGAAGATCAACCCTGGGATTTCTTTGGAAGGACTGATGCTAAAGCTGAAGCTCCAGTACTTTGGACACTTGATGCAAAGAGTTGACTCATTGGAAAAGACTTTGATGCTGGGAGGGATTGGGGGCAGGAGGAGAAGAGGACGACAGAGGATGGGATGGCTGGATGGCATAACTGACTCGATGGACGCAAGTCTGAGTGAACTCCAGGATTTGGTGATGGACAGGGAGGCCTGGCATGCTGCGATTCATGGGGTCGCAAAGAGTCGGACACGACTGAGTGACTGAACTGAACTGAACTGATCTGAGTCCAGAACATCCTGATCACTTAGGTGGGAAACTTTTATATATCTTGTCGCTGCATAATAAAGACATTGTGTGTGTGCTCAGTCACTCAGTCGTGTCCAGTCTGTGATGCAATGGACTGTAACCTGCCAGTCTTCTCTGTCCATGGGAATTCCCAGGCAAGAATACTGGAGCGGATGGCATTTCCTCCCACAGGGGATTTTCCTGACCTAGGGATCCAACCTGTGTCCCTTGTGTCTTCTGCATTGGCAGACAGATTGAAAGACAGTGTCATTCAAAAGCAAGGTCGGAAAAAAAACTATAATTTCTTAGACCTGAGAATTCAATGTTACTAGTAATGTTTGTACCCAGCTAATTATCTCTACTTTTAATGTATTCCTTTCACTTAGTAAAAGCAGAACAGATTGTGGAATATCTGATACAGGTCTGAAGTTTGGCTTTGGCAACCATATCATCTGACCAAGTTTGTGCATATTTTGATATCATCTGTGTAGAGTTTGGGGTATTGGACAGTCTAATCAATGAGCAGCTGAGAAACCCCAAGTTGTACAAGGGTGACTTGGCATTTGGTGATCTGGCAAACATCTTTGCCATACAAGGTAGTACTGGAGTCACTTTTCATCTCCTTGACAGGTTGGAAGATGCCATCTATATAACTAAGCCGCAGAGTTTGGCTGTTGTGCTGCCCTGATACGTCACCCAGAAAAGGTCCCGTGGCAGGTCTGTTTTCAACACCAAGGAAAAAATTTTCACCTATTGTCTTTATCAGGGCAAGGAACAGCCTTGAGTATCTGTAGAGGTTTTTCTGAGTCCAGATAACTCACTAGAAAGAGGCAGGCTGCTGTTCTTCTAGCCATGGAGAACACACCCTGTTGTTCCCCATCTTCCATACTTAGTCCACTATGTATTCACATTGGCAGGAATTAAAACTAGTTCAGCTTCTTTTGTGCTATAGATGTTGATATCAGATTGATTATTTAACATGACCAGGAGTCAGTAAACTGACATAAAGGGGCATTTGGTTTGCCCCTGACCTGTTGAAAAAGAATTAATAAGAGCAAGATACAGGTTGAAAGAGAGCCCATAGTAGAAGTGTAGAGGGGGAATAGATGGAAACAAGCAACCTCTAGCCAGCCTTCTAATAAGTGATTCATTAATGTGGGGGAGGGAGTGTTCATTAATAAGAAAAGGTACTTTTGCTTTGTTATGTTGTATTTATTTTTTGATTTGTGTATGGGGAGACTTTAAAGGCAGGGAATAGCAGAAAGTGGAGTTTTTTCATCCCTGGATCTAGGGAAAGTTATCTGCTTCACAACACCATCTGCTTCTGGAGAATGGGAACTGGACCGGGAAAAGCTAACTTTAAGGTCACTTGCAGAGATTTTTCTCCACGCTGTCCTGGTGATGATGACCTGGCTGTATTTTGGTGTGGCTTGTATGAATCCAGGGGGATTTTTCTTGTTTTAATGGCAGAGTAGGTGATTAGCAGTACCCCATAGGGTCCTTCCCAGCTGGCTGATAGTGCGTGCTTTCCTCTAAAGACCTTGATGTACACCTGGACTCCTAGCTGAAAGTGATGGCAAAGCTTGTCTATAGGTGAAAATCGTGCCCCTTTCACCTGTTGGCAACATGCTCCAAGTTACTAGTTAGTTCTTGTATTGAGCTAGTCCTAGCATCAGAATGTTCATGTAAATTCCCACAGTGTTCCCTTAACCTAATAATAGAAGGTTTAGTGATGCCAGTAGGCATAAAAAGGACTTTAGGAAAAATCTGTTAAGAAACTGGACAAATGACCAGAAGCATTATCTCTGACCCTTATAAAGTTCCAAAATGTCCCAAATAGGTGACATGGATTAACCCCTTTGGAAATAATGTTTGGACACCAGATGCCACAGGGTCTAATTGGCATAAGAAATATGTTATAGGGTGTATCTGAGAGGCAGAAGGTTGTCCTAAAATACCCGCCGCAATTCCATTATTTCATGGCAGTAAAGATGAAAAGGTTTGTCAAAATTAGGTAAGCCGAGAGTGAGGGGTATGAATAATTTTAATTTTAAGGCTTCAAAGGGGATTAATACCTCTGATACTCAGGAAATTGGCTCCATGTGGGATGAGGGCATTGGAGGTTTAGCAAAGGCAGCAAAATGAGGAATCCATTGGTTGTGGGGAACTCTGCTCAATATTATGTGGCAGTTTGGATCAGAGGGGAGTTTGGGGGAGAATGGACACACATATATGTATAACTGAGTCCCTTTGCTGTCCATCAGAAACTGTCACAGCACTGTTAATTGGCTATACTGCAATATAAAAGAAAAACTTTAAAAAAATCGGATGCAGTAACCAATTACTCCTAAAAATTTAAGCAACTTATTTCATTCGGGGTAGAGGGACAGACAAAATTCATCAAGGAGTCTCAGGGTGAGCATATAAATGCCCCATATCTCAATCTCATGTCTGTCCTTCATGGATAACAGTATTACAGCCATCGAAGTTTAGTTCAGAAGGCTTTATGAATTAGTTCAACTAGTGCCCTTAGATCACTAGAGGTCAAACAGAGTTCCACAACTTCAGATGGAAAAAGTGAGCTAGATATCACAACAAAATAAAAATTATACTGATGAGCAGCTATATGTCCTTAATAAATGCAGATATATATCTGTATATATATATTTTTTTTTCTTTAAGGGAGTAAAGGAATTGTGTGTTAGTTTTTGTTATTTTGATGGAACAGAAGGGAAGCAAGAATGTAATTTTGGATCTGTTAAATGTGAAATGTCAATGAGACATCCCATTGAAGACAGATGCATATTTAGAGGTGAAGTTGAGAGGAGAGGATTGAGTTAAATATATACATTTGAAGGTCAGTGTCACATACATTTCATTTAAAGGAAAGGAAAGTTGAGTTTTAGAAGGGAACTGAGTAGGAACAAAATACACCACCCCAAAATATGCCTCCTCGGCATATTATTTTAAGCTGATTGTTTTTAATAAACAGCAGACATAAGTGAAGCTCCAAAAGCTACAGTTCACCCCCACTCAGCATATTTAAAAAGCTGGGAAAATTCTGAGAGGCTGCATGTGTGCACACTCAGTCACTCAGTCATGTCCGACTCTTTGCGATCCCATGGACTGTAGCTCACCAGGTTCCTCTGTCCATGGAATTTTCCAGGCAAGAATACTGGAATGGGTTGCCATTTCCTATTCCAGGGGATCTTCCCACCCAGGGATCGAACCCGTATCCTTTGCATCTCCTTTACCGCCAGGTAGATTCTTTACCACTGAGGCTGAGGTGGGTCCATTTTTCCTGGTTTGTTATGGTGGTGTTAAGGCGTTCTCTTACATACTAGCTGAGGAATGATTAATTCAGATGTTTGATAGAATTTATGCTTCAGAGTTTCTACATAGAATATGTCATTATAAAATACCTAAATCTTTCCAAAGTATGCAATATGTCAACATGAAACCACTGTGAATATGCACTTATAGTTTCCTTAAGGTATTAAAACACTTAAAACATCAGCAATCAGAGATTAGGATGCTAATTATAGGCCCCCAGGTATCTAAAGAAGTTGAAGTACGCTATATTAACTTCAGGACCCATAGGAAAGTCCCAGAAAATTTTATTTAATTGACTTAGTTTATGGTATAGGCATTAGACATTTGGGCTTTTTAAAATCTCACCAGGTATTTCTAAGATTAAGCTAAGGCTTTGGAGATGCATGCAGTTTTTGAGACTAGGAAGAGTTCATGTTTAAAGTGATACTTTCTTCAATTTAATCTGTAAATTCACTGAAATATCAATAAAATTTTTAGCAAGATTTTGGTTCCTTATTATTTGTTCTGCTTTTTAATAGACAGTAACCTGCTGATGTAAAACTACATATGGTTAAGGACCAAGAACCTCCAAGACAATTTTTTAAAAGACAGATAAAGAAGGGTACTTATTTGAACTGATATTAGCAGTCATTTGCAAAGCTTCAGAAATTGAGTGAATATTCAATTAATAGTAATAAAATTATATTGGTGCCAGATGGAACAAAATAGAGGGATAAAAAACATACCCTGGTTATATAGAAAATTTTGTTTCTTGTCCTCCTGGAAATGTCCTGAGACGCAGGCCAGCTGTGACCTCTAGAAACCCATCCTTGGGCCGGCAGCATGCCTATGGGTGGCTACAGCCCTCCTGGGGGCTCTCCAGTCCTGCCCCTGGGCCTCACTGCCTCACAGTCTAGGAAGAACAGCCAAAGTGTGGAGCAGGCCTGTGCTGCCCGACGTGGGCGTCCATGTGTGGCTCATCCTGGGCGGGCTGGATGTCTGTGGTCCAGAATGATTCACGGGCACCACGTCCATCACTGGCTTCTGGATGCCAAAGGCCATGAAGGAGAGTTGACTAGGATGATGCTGAAGATCAGACTGGTGGCCAGGTTGCTGAGAAAGTCCAGCCTGGCGTGCTTGGGGGGTTGTGTTGTTGAGGTCGTACTTGAGGAGGAAGATGAGCACCTGGCCCATGCAAATCTGTAGCATCAGGTAACTGGAGGAGGTGAGCTGGGACCCTGCTCTATGATGGTCTTCAGCTGGGAGGTAGTCACCATCAGCAGCCTGATGCAGCATGTGTGTGGCCTTGGCTGTTTACATAATGGTCAAAATTAAAAAAAAGATAAAGCATACCTGTGCTTATACAGAAAGGCTTCGCTGGTGGCTAAGATGGTAAAGAATATACCTGCAATGCAGGAGACCTAGGTTCAATCCCTGTGTTGGGAAGATCTTCTGGAGAAGGGAATGGCAACCTACTCCAGTATTCTTGCCTGGAGAATCCCATGAACAGAGGAGCCTGGAGGGCTATAGTTCATGGGGTCACAAAGTGTCAGACATGACTAAGTGACTAAGCACACAGAAAAATTTTTGATGAGTTGGAATTAAAATCTGTGGTTTAATAAATATGTATTGTAAATCCTTAGGAAAAAAAAAAAATAGATCTACTCCTAACACCACACAAACACACGCACAACATAATATCCAGATGGTAAATGTGAGGTACATGTCAAAGAAAAAGCCTTAAAAATATTAAAAGCAGAGATTACATGAAAACATAAGTATGAGTTTTTGTTAGGAAATATTTCTTGAATAAAATGCAAAAAGGAATAACTATAAAATAAATTATTGATAAATTTAAGTATGTTGAAATTAAGTACTATCTAAGACAAAAGGAACTACTGCCAGTGTTAAAAGAAACTTCCCAGACTGAAAGAAGAAACTTGCAATTATATAACCAAGAAGCTATTAATATTCAGGTATATAAAGAATTTGTTACAAATTGAGAAGAAAATGACAGAGCAAGAGGAACAAAGGGATAAAAAAAGGTATGAAAGCACAAAAGAGGTACATGAAATCACCTATGAAAATTAAGTGAGAAAGTATGTCTCTTTTAAAGGAATAGCAAGTGTTAAAACAGGAGATGGAATAAACTCAGCACGTTCAAGAAACAGGAAGGTTAATGTGATTTCAAGTAGTTAAAGGGAAAAATGTAAAGAGTTGAGGCCAGCATGACAGGATAAGACTACGTCACGATGAATGTTGCGAATGATGGTAAGGCGTTTACACTGTGTTCTAGGCCTTCCCTGGTGGCTCAGAGGTTAGAGCATCTGCCTGCAATCCAGGAGACCTGGGTTCAATCCCTGGGTTGGTAAGATCCCCTGGAGAAGGAAATGGCAACCCACTCCAGTATTCTTGCCTGGAAAATCCCATGGACCGATGAGCCTGGTGGGCTACAGTCCATGGGGTTGCAAAGAGTTGGACACGACTGAGCAACTTCATGTTCAGTTTCACTTTTAAGTGTGATGAGAAACCATAGGTGGGTTTTGAGCAGAGTTAGGGCATGTACTGACTTGTATTTTTAAATGATGCCTCTCATTAGTGGATGGAGAGTAACCATAGAAAGATGGAGCTAGAGCGGTGGAGGCCAGGTGGACAATTTAGTGACAGATTATAGTGACTTGTATTGGAATGGCAGTGTGGGGGCTGTGAGAAGCAGTTGGAGATATATTTGCAGTCCAAAAAGATTTGCTTATGGAATAAATGGGTAGAATTGGGGGAAATAAATCAATGGCCTCTAGGATTTTAGTTTGAAAACCTGGCTAGATAATTATGCCGTTTACTAAAATGAGAAGAGTTGATTTGTGGGAAAAGTGGAGATTAAACATTCAGTTTGGGACAAGTACTATTACTCACTTTGCAAAAATATAAAATATGGAAGGAAAGAATGATTAATCAAGATGATTATATGTATGAAGGTGTGAGGAAAGGAATGAAAGAACAGAGAAGGCTTCAACTGATGAATTACAGTTTAATTTTATTTTCTTTCTTAAAGCAAAAAGAATCCAACATAAATTTGCAAAATATTGACATTTATGGAACCCTGATGCTCACTTTCTGCTTTATTATTCTATGTGTTTTTCTTTATATTCCATTATAATGGCATCCATTTCCTTTGGGAGTTATAGCTAGATTTAAAACCCAAGTGTTTTTGGTGGGTGAAGGTGGTGGGGTCAGAGGGTGGGGTCAGAGGGAAGGTATGCTACCTTTGAACTGAGGAATAAGAATCATATGAAAACATGCATATCAATACTGCACATTTCAATGTATTTTCACAAACCAGTTTAAACTTAGAATTTTTTTAATTTTTATTCCCTCTTCTTCATTTCTATTACATTACCATCATATACTTTATTCCAGTATCCAAAGATAGTATTATTGTTTTGTATATTCGGTAGTCATTTATATTTATCACATAATTGCAGTTATGATTTTATTTGTTTTCTTCTGTAGAAACTTCAGTTTAACATTCCTTTAACTGAATACCTATTGGGGTAAATATCCTTAGTTTTTGTCCAAAAACACATTTATTTTACCTTTATTTAAGAAGCTTATTTCTGCACAGTGTAGAATTTTAGGTAGCTCATTGTTTTTGGTAAGATGTTGTTCCATCATGTTTTGGCTTCCATCATATCTTTTTGGAAACAAGCAATTAGACTAATACTTGCTGCTTTGAAGTTAATGTATCTTTCTTGCTCCTGAAAACTTTTAGTTTTTTTTATGTTATCAAATTTCAAAAATGTGACTCTAATGGGATTATTTGTTGTTTTACTTTTCTTTGAGCTTTCCTGGTGGCTCAGTCAGTAAAGAATCTGCCTGCAATGCAGAAGACCTGGGTTCAGTCCCTGGGTTGGAAAGATGCCCTGGAGAAGGGAATGGCAACCCACTCTAGTATTCTTGCCTGGAGAATTCTACAGAAGAGGAGTCTGGCAGCTATAGACATGGGGTCGCAAAGATTCAGACATGACTTAGCAACTAACACTTTACTTTTATTTACTCTTTCAGAGTTTCTCAGATCTTACTGAATCTGCTTCTTGGTATCTTTCACCAGTTTTTAGAAATTCTTACCCATTTTTTCCTTTAAATATAATTTCATTTCATTCTCCTTTCTTTTTTCCTAGATACCCAATTTCATGTGTGTTGCACATTTTGAGTTTATTTCACAAGCATCAAATGATTCTAATTTTTTCTCATGATTTTTTCTTTCTTCATTTCAGGTTTGCATTATCTATATACCTAACTCTAAGCTGACAATCTCTTTTTACCTTCCAAAACATGAATCTTATGTTTTACTAACCCAATCTGCTGTAAAAACTCTATAGATTTATGAATGTCAGATATTGTATTTTTGGTTTAGAAAGCTCTTTTTTGATTTTTTTCTCAATTTCCATTTTTCATCTGTTCTTTCCATGTTTGCTTTACTTATATACCTAGAATTTAAGGTTTTAATTTAGTGGTCTAGGGCCATATTCATAACCCTTGATTCTGCACATCACATTGCTTTTGTATTTTATGTACACAGACACACACACACACACACACACACACACAGACATGAACAAACGAATTTGTGAGGGAGGGGGATTACGATAGCATTCATAGCCCTTTTTCGGATTTCTATTTCAGTCATTTCAGTCGGTACTTTAAAAAATGCAATGACTGTAAAGATCCAAACCCCTTTTCATTTTCCCCTCCTTACCCATAGCCCAGAGAGACAGCAGGCAGTTGCCTGGTCCTTCTCCTTTGGGCATCCAATTATGTACTTATCACTCTATAATTTTCAAGATAAAAGCAGCTTTACAAGCCTTACAAATCCAACAGCTTCAAATACTGCCTCTGTTGCAGTCTCCAAAACTTGTAAGTCCTAAAACAGAACACGGTGAGTTCTCATTAGTCTCTTTAATTTAGTTTAGTTCAATCCAATTCAAGAAATAATTATTTAAATAAACTCCTTCTGTGAATATGTATCTCTAGCCCTCTCCTTCCCTTCATATCATTTTATCTTTCTTGATTAAGAGGAGGAAGGAAAGATTGTCAGCTGCCTGTGTCACTCATTAAGAAGAGATGATCACTCTTCATTATTTCTTCTCTGATTTCTGTAGACCTTATTAATCAAAAATGGATCTCTTGGTTTTAAGTATTTTGCACATACTTAATCTTTTTAAACATGTATTTGTGCTCACTGTGTGTGCTCAGTCTGACTCTTTGTGGCCCCGTGGACTGTAACCCTCCAGGCTTCTCTGCCCATGAAATTTTCAAGTTAAGAATTCTGGAGTGAGTTGCCATTTCCAGCTCCAGTGGATCTTCTTGACCCAGGGATCCAACCCGCATCTCTCGTGTCTCCTGCACTGGTAGGCAGAGTCTTTACCACTAGTGCCACCTGGTTAGACATTATTTATATATATTCCTTTACTACAAATCTAAGATGCTTAAGAAGACTTCAAGTTGTGGAGAAAAATATGGTGAGAAATGTTCAATGTCATTTTCACACCACAAGGGATTACTTTGCATAATTTAGTGATTTTCAAAACTGTAAGACAGATGATGCCAGGCTTCTGAAAGAATATAAACTTTCTCTGAAATATTTCCCCAATAACTCTCTTTGGAAAGGAAAACTAATACATAATTAGGAAAGAACATGTCTACTGTGGGTTATGCATACTATTTAAGATTGTGAAGCAGATAATGCCCTAGAAAAGTATGTTTATAGCAAAGTTAAATAAATGCTTTCAATGAAATCTTGGTATATTTACAGTACTGGGAAAGCAATGTATGAGTTGAGACACCGTGTGACCATGAATTGGCAGCATTCCTTGCAGGAGATATCTTCTAGAATTTAATAGCACTCTCTGCTAAGAAATCCGACCTGCTGCAAGGTCTTGAGTAATTTCCAGCAACTTTTAAGAAAGACCCCCAAAATGCAAAATAATCCTAAACTGAGCTCACCAGTTAAGGTGGCCCCAAAGCACAAAGTCAGCTTTCAGTAGGCTGAACTCTCAAAAGACCAAATGGGAAGAGGAATCTCTGGTTTTTATTTTTTTATTTTATTTTTTTTTGTTGTTGAATTTTATTTTATTTTATTTCTTAATTTTTATTTTAACTTTAGTTTACTTTACATTACTGTATTGGTTTTGCCAAACATTGACATGAATTCACAACGAGTGTACAAGCGTTCCCAAACATGAATCCCCTCCCACCTCCTACCCCATGCCCTCCCTCTGGATCCTCTCCTTGCACCAGTCCCAAGCATCCTGCATTCTGCATCTGATATCAACTGGCGATTCGTTTCTTACTTGATAGTATACATGTTGCAATGCCATTCTCCCATCTCATCCCACCCTCTCCCTCTCTCTCTCCCCCAGAATCTCTGGTTTTTAAATGTGGGCACCCCCTAGAGTTTGTACACTTGAAGGAGCTCTCCAGAGACTCTGTCAAATTTGGGCAACAACCACTTAAGTTTTTTCTGGATCCTAAATTATTTAGACAACATTGTCTGTCAATCACTTAATCCTCTATTCTTGCTTCTGGTCCCAGAGAGAAATTGTTCAGAAAATTGTTTATTAATCTGAGTCATCTGTATGGGGTATTTTTAAACTATCATATTTGGCTTTGCAATCCGTTCCATTGATAAGCTTTATTTCTCATCCCTATTTCTATTTTTTTGGAGGAAAAATTGTTTCATTGGGATTCATATAAAATTATGTATATTTTTCTCTACATTAATAGAAAAATAATGTTCAATTTTACTCTGTAAACTTTGCACACTCAAGATTTGCAACCCCTCTCACCCTTTTTTCCCCTACTTTCAACAAAATAAGTAACTACTTATTTATTTCTGGCCAGATTCTACTTGCTGTAGTATGCTTTCAGCTGCATTCTGATGTGAGACCATCTTCACTATCTTTTTTAATTGGATGCAAATTCAAAGTTACTTGATTCAATGCCTTAACTTCCATTTGATATTATAATATCAAATGTTTTATTATGTTAGTCACTAGAGCAATTAGAGCAAAATGCTAATGATGATGGTACCAGAATAGCATAGCATATTTGCCACATGCTGAATTTTTTAAAAAACAAATATAGAATATATTGGCTGTTTGAAAGAACAGCAGGCATAAAATTATCACTGTATACTAGAAAATCTATTCAACAGTTTCTGATATTTTGAAGTTAATGAACACACACAAATGAGAAATTGTTAAATTCAGATAGTGCTTCTTATAGTCCTTTTGATTCATTTATCAAAATGTGTCCTTCAATAACTAGTCCATCTGTGTATGTTCAGTCATGTCCAACTATTTGCAACCCCATAATTGTAGCCTTCTAGGTTTCTCTGTCCATGGGATTTCCCATACAAGAGTACTGGAGTGGGCTGTCATTTCCTTCCCCAGGGACCCAACCCAGGTAACTAACCTTCATCTCTTGCATCTCCTGGCAGGCAGATTCTTTACCACTGTGCCACCTGAGAAGCCACTTCAATAACTATTAATAATCTAACCATTATAAATATAATCACAATATAATTCCACAAGTATAATTCTAATTTTCTCAAACCAAATATCAGTGATAACCAATATCAAAAATCTATCAGTATTCTGAATTAGGAAGAATCCCACCTAACAATATAAATTCCTCAGACTTTTACTGGCGGACTGATAGATACAATTTTGTACATTTTAAAACTTGGTCATTTTTCTTCTAGCCAAGGAGGAAATTAAAAGAGAAATTTTTTTATTAGTTATCATTTTGGTGACAAATTAAATTTCCTGTACTTCATAGACCAATACTTTGACTGCTTTTATATTTCCAAATTTATGTGAAATACTGAAAAATAAAAATGACTGATATTAAGAAGTAAAATTTCCATCAACAAAGAACTCATCCTGAAGTGTAATCTTAACTCCTGTGTAACAAAAATTGACTGGATCTCGATTTCTTCCTCTTAATGGTAAAGGTGGTCTTAATCTATATAAGCCATAAGACCCTTTTTAGCATATAAACTTTGTTTTAGACAACTATCTTAAAACAAACATGAAGCTTTACATGAAATGTTTTAAAATTATCAGAAATCTGACACATTTAAAATTACTAGCCTTTAATTAAATAATTTGTTGCTAAAATATTTATTTAAGTTCNACGGATTGTGTAGTTTTAATTATTAAACTAATCAATATAAGCAAATGAGTTATAATAACCACATCCAAATTTAGAAAGTTAAATAATAGCAAAATGACTTATAAATGTGCAGCACAGTATCAGTTGTTCTATTTTCATTAATTGTCATGTATCTTGCCATGTCCTTTATCTACTTGTGAATTTACAAGTAACACAGCAGGTTGTGAATTTTTAATAGGCTTTCCTCAAGGAAAGAAAAGGTCAGTATTAACATAAAATTCTTCTTAAAGATTTGTGGCACAAATGTTTCACACTGGAGAACAGGTGTTACTGAGGAACTAAAGCTTCAATAATCTGACATTTTTTTTTATATGTTTAAAGAAACTAATATCTCACATAATAAAATAGCTCAAGGTCAAATCAATATAAAATTTATTTCAGGGTAGATGCTATAAGTTCTTTGGCCCTTTTTCCATAATCTTTCTTCTCAATAACACAAACAGCTGATTTTGTTCAATTAAATGTTTAATAAATCCAAGTACTGATAACTAATATCTAAACCAAAAAATGTAAGAGTAATGAGAAAACTACAATTATAAAAGATTAAATCTTCCCTGATCTTTTCTTATTATAATAAGTGAATTGAATGTAAAATAAAATTTCTATCACACACACAAGAAGTGAGGGAGACAAACAATAGCAGGGTAAGAAGAGAAGAGAATGCAAAAAAGAAATAATTACGGTAATAAAGAGAAGCTTAAAAAATAGAAGCCTAAAAAATAGTTTAGGCAGAGGACTATAATTAAAGAACTTTGTCCATTGGTCTTTTTCTATAACTTTTAGAAAATCAACATCATTGTCATACCCTTTACTAGCTAACTCTCATCTCCCGTCAGGTTTATCTAGAGTAAAAAGCAACTTGCCAAGTCTCAGGACATGTAGAAATGCATCTTTCTGCCTTATAGTATGTATCTGTTTTATCTCTTTACTTTTCCAGTTCTCACATATGTCTATTTAAATAATATTTCAATAAACATAGACTAATGCAAAGCCCCCAAATATGGTCGTTTTGTCCTTTTAGTTTCCCTCTGTGAGAAAACGTTTTTTTCTTTACTTTTATGCAAGTTCTTAGAATTCAAGAAAAATATGTCTGGTTTCTTAAAACCAACACTTATAAATCCATAGATCTAATTTGTTTCTCTTACATTTGAGAGGGAAGAAGTCTTTTCATTTCTGAATCGCGAAACCAGCAGTCCAGCTTCCAACTGACATCTCTTTGATTCCCAGCTATCATGTTCAATTTTCTAATCCAACGGAAACTCCCCCAGTATGTGGTCCAATTACAAGATTTAATTTTCACTCTCTGTAGTATAAGTGAAGGTAAGACTCCTGCTGTGATTCATATTCTAAAACTGAACTTTCTAAAAATTAAAATCTCACCATACTAGCAACTTCTTTTTTGTATGCCTAACTGATTAGAAGAGCAGAACTGGTCTTAATGATTCCCATCTTGCCTTATTTCCATCTCCACTCTGAATCTACATTCTATATTCATCCAGGGTTCTTTATGATATATAAAACTTGTAAAATGCAGGAAAAAAATCCCCAGGTTTAAACCTCTACTCCTTCTTTACCACGAGACTTGTGGGATATATATTTAAGGAACTCCACTCTTTCCCATAAGCTAGTTTAGGGACTCTCCTGTGAATTTCTCTTACTGTATTTGAATCCCCCATAGCATTAGGATGAAACTGTTGATTTCCTTTTAGAAAGACTTGATTCTTATGAGAGTAACTAAATATTTCTCAATTAAAATTGTTGAATGAATAGACAGTAAACACTGTAAATGTCTAAAAGACATCACAAAGTTATCTGATGAGATGATTGATAATATCAATAATCTTTTCTTGAACTATTTGTTTCCCAGACAGGCAAGAAATATGCAATGCTTATATCTGTCAATTGGAAAATTGAAGCTGTATTGCACATTCATATAATTGGAAAGTTTCCCAGCAACTATGTTCATTTGCAATTACTAAAATGCTTCAATCTCATGACTTTTTTTTTCCCTGGACAACACAGTTATATGTTACTTCTCAGAGCTGCTTTGTTAAACACAGATATTTCTTATTTCNATACAGTAATGTAAAGTAAACCAAAGTAAAAATAAAAATTATAAAAAAAAAAAAGAAGAAGAATTCTCCAGGCCAGAATACTGGAGTGGGTAGCCTCTTTTTTCTCCAGGGAATTTTCTAAACTCAGAGATTGAACCCGGGTCTCCCACAGACGGATTCTTTACCAGCTGAGCCACAAGGGAAGCCCAAGAATCCTGGAGTGGGTAGCCTATCCCTCTTCCAACAGATCTTCCCAACCCAGGAATTGAACTGGGGTTTCCTGCATTGCAGGCAGATTCTTTACCAACTAGGCTATCAGGGAAATCCAAAACTATACTTCAATTTTAAAAAAGACAACATGAACACGATGATGTCTAAGTAATATTACATGCTTTACCAAAACTTCAAAAGTCTACACATTGTTTTTCTATTTCTTACCAGATAAAAAGCAAAATAAAAAATTTAAATGATAATCTCTTACTATAAATAATCAAACCATGATCATAGCATTAAAAAAATGTTTATTGGTTGGGTGATACAGTTAGAGAAAAACTTGCAATCCTTGTGTTTTACAGAGCCATGCTCTGTTTATCTTATGGCTAAGTCTCTACCTTCAGGGGGAGAATTCTGTAACAAGCAAGGGAGTTTTCATATCTGAAACTGGCACATCCACTTCCAGACCATGCTCAAAGTACTTGGGACTCATTATTCACTGCCCAAACATCCTTAAATTGCTTCTAGATCCTGAAGAGTCCCTTCTCCAGGTCAGGCTACCAAAGGCAAGATTTACCCATTATTATGAAGCTTTAATCCTGAGGCCGGTCTAGTGTGAATTTGTTAAAAACAATATACAGTCACCCCTCCACAACTGTGAGCTCAGTGGCTGTGAAAAGTGAAAATGTCAATCGTTTCTGACTTTTTACGGCCTCATGGACTGTATCCTACCAGATTCCTCTGTCCACAGAATTCTCCAGGCAAGACTACTGGAGTGGGTAGCCATTCCCTTCTCCTTGGGACCTTCCCAATCCAGGGGTGGAACCCAGGTCTCTTGCATTCCAGGCAGATTCTTTACCATCTGAACCACCATGGAGATTCAACCAATTGCAGGTGGTAAAAATGGTGCACAATCCACGGGTGGTAGAACCCACGGATGCTCAACCTATAGATACTGAGGGCTGAAGGCTTCCCTGGTGGCTCAGATGGTAAAGAATCTGCCTTCAATGAAAGTGACCCAGGTTCAATCCCTGGGTCAGGAAGATCCCCTAGAGGAGGGCATGGCAACCCACTGCAGTATTCTTGCCTGGAGAACTCCATGGACAGGGAAGCATGATGAGCTAAGTCCATGGGGTCACAAAGAAATGGACATGACTGAGTGACTGATACACACACACAGGACTTCACCGCACCATTTTATGTTGGGATTCAAGAAACTTCAGAGTTTAGCATCCACTGGGATCCTGGAATCAATCCTCCATGATACTACAGGGCAAGTGTTGCTGCTGTTGTCGCTTCAGTTGTGTCCGACTCTGTGTGACCCCATAGATGGCAGCCTACCAGGCTCCGCCATCTCTGGGATTCTTCAGGCAAAAACACTGGAGTGGGCTGCCATTTCCTCTCCAATGCATGAAGTGAAAAGTGAAAGGGAAGTGGCTCAGTCGTGTCGGACTCTTTGCAACCCCATGGACTGCAGCCTACCAGGCTCCTCCGTGCATGGGATTTTCCAGGCAAGAGTACTGGGGTGGGGTGCCATTGCCTTCTCCATGGCAATTGCCAAATGATACATGGGCTCCTGGACAATATTAGCATTGGAATGGGATGTGGACAGGGCTGAAGCCACATGAATGCATGTGGTGACTAGATTCTAGAAGATTAGTGTTGTTGCTCTGTATTGCGTTGTTTCTGCATAATACTTGTTTATGCTTGTTAAGAAGATAGATTTGACAAGGTAGGAAGCTAGATAGAGCATATATTAGTTAAGTTTTATTAGCTTGATTTATATCTTTCAAGTATATAGACTGGTGTTATATAGATGAAGTGAAGTGAAGTGAAGTGAAGCGGCTCAGTCGTGTCCGACTCTTTGCGACGCCATGGACTGTAGCCTACCAGGCTCCTCAGTCCATGGAATTTTCCAGGCAAGAGTACTAGAGTGGGTTGCCATTTCCTTCTCCAGGGGATCTTCCCAACCCAGGGATTGAACCCGGGTCTCCCGCACTGCAGGCAGACACTTTACCGTCTTGCTCTGAACTCTACAAATATTTCTTGGGGCAGCTGCTGTTTTTTGTATGAATCAAAGAATGATGGGTAAGTTTTCTAATGTAGGAGCTGTGTCATGCAACTTTGCCTGTCCTACAATCCTTAAGATACTGTGAATTCCCCAACAGAAATGCAGTAATTAATAAGTTTACAAGAGATAAATGCTGTGTGTAGTATGAGAGTAAAAGGATTTTCCATTCACAGCAAGAGATGAGAGCAGCAGTGTTTACATCAGCATATCAAGACTGATGACTTATGTCTTTGTCAGGAGTTATTTGCGTACAGAAATGGTTATTTACCAAGCTAAGCAAAGAAAGGAGCTGTGTTTGGTTTATTTTATTACTTTTTTCCATTTAGAATAAAAATCACACTGATATGGAAATGGCTAGTCCTATTGTTTAAAGTATATAGATGAGTGTGATCATACTTATTCAGCTCTCATTTCAAGAACTAAGATAACTGACCCCATTATTCAAAGATGGGGCTTGAGAGACCTTCTTTGAATTCTTTCTGCATTATGTACCTTTAGACATTATCATGGATATGCTCATTTTTATTTCCCCTAGCTTCATTCAGACCAAGATAAAGGAGATGGATCCCTCAAATATATTTTATCTGGAGATGGAGCTGGTACTCTTTTTATTATTGATGAAAAAACAGGTGACATTCATGCCACAAGAAGAATTGATAGGGAAGAAAAGGCCTTTTATACTCTACGTGCACAAGCTATTAACAGAAGAACTTTGAGGCCCGTAGAACCAGAGTCTGAGTTTGTGATCAAAATCCATGATATCAATGACAATGAGCCAACGTTCCCAGAGGAAATTTATACAGCGAGTGTTCCTGAAATGTCGGTTGTAGGTGAGTTCATTTACAATGTTTATGGTGGCATTCAAAAAATATAAAAAAATAGTTATCAAGAAATTCTTAGAATATTGTGGTCAATTAACTGAAGTCATCTTTGATTTCCTACGAGTACATACTTAATTTTATGAATAAAAATGAGTCAGAAAAAAGATTAATGCATTTTTCACCTCCTATGGGTTTGTAAATTTCTACAATATAATAAATAGACACTTCCCTCAAAAATCCAAGAAAATACCATTGAACATCAGTAGAAAACTATGAAAACACAAATGTTTGTCACATGTATTTGGAGAATAGTTGTGTAAAAATCTGACTCCAAATATGTTATAAGTACACTTAGAACACTATAAATGTAACCTGGAGTCTTTATATGTGTACCCTCATTGTAATTTGTCTAAAGAGTTTGTATTACCTAGATGATGTGAACAA
>SJYQ01002026.1:435842-468746 GCA_006410935.1 Redunca redunca | reverse complement strand
TAACGTGGATTAAACATTGTACAATATAATGTAAAAGTAACTCGCTTAATCTTCATATCTGTATAATTATAATAATATAACATTTTTCTCCCCTTTTATTAGTTCAAAAAAAACCATGAAACTTAAGTAACTTGCTCATAGTTTTACAGCTGGAAAAGAGATAACAGTTTTGATGGCTCAGAAATCTGTGCTTCTAACCATTATACTCAAAAAGAAATTGCCACATCAAAGATTCTCTTTATCTTCCCCAATGAATCTTTCCTTTAGTTAATTCAGTGGTTCACTAGTTGCCTGTAAAAGGGAACAACTTCAGATGGAACATAATGAATTCAAAAAATGTCCATGTATTTTGATACAAACCCAGGTAATCAAACCTTTGTCAGTTGTTGTTGTTCATTTGCTAACTCATGTCTGAATCTTCATGACTCCTTGGACTGCAGCCCAGTAGGCTTCCCTGTCCTTCCTTATCTCTCAGAGTTTGCTCAGACTCATGTCCATTGAGTTGATGATACCATCCAGCCATCTCATCCTCTGTTGCCCCTTTCTCCTCCTGTCCTCAGTCTTTCCCAGTATCAGGGTCTTTTCCAGTGAGTTGGCTCTTCCCATCAGGTGACCAAAGTGTTGGAGCTTCAGCTTCAGCATTCCAGTGAATATTCAGGACTGATTTCCTTTAGAATTGGTTGGTTTGATTTCCTTACTATACAAGGGACTCTGGACAGTTTTCTCCAGCACCATAGGTCAAAACCATCAATTTTTTTGGTGCTCAACCTACTTTGTGACCCAATTCTCACATCTCTCCATTACTACTGGAAAAATCTTATATGCAACTTTTTTGGCAAAGTGATATCTCTGCTTTTTAATACACTGTGTAGGTTGGTGATAGCTTTTCTTCCAAGGAGCAAGCATCTTTTAATTTCATGGGTGGAGTCACCATCTATAGTGATTTTGGAGCCCAAGAAAATGAAATCTCCTGCTATTTCTTTTTCCCATCTATCTGTCATAAAGTGATGAGACTGGATGCCATGATCTTAGTATTTTGAATGTTGAGTTTTAAGCCGCTTTTTTACTTTCATCATCTTCAAGAGGCTCTTTAGTTTCTCTTTGCTATTTGGTATCATCTGCATATCTGAGGTGCTTTTGCAATATCTCAGGACCAAACACAAGTGAATGCTTTATTGGATCCTTCTACTGTTTGGTGGGTAAATAAACAAGTTTGCATGAGACAAGGTCTTTCAAGGAAATGTCTATATGATACACACAGAGATTTTAATCATGTACTTTCAGTGAGTTTTGAGACTACCGTAATCCCTGCCTGGTACCAGGGAGGTGTGATTTAATAAGTGCTGATTTTCACTTTGTAAATAGAGTCAGCTTCTCCTCTACTGAGGATTCTAAGGTAATGTAGACCCCAGGCTGATCTGCATATTTTAAAATTATCAAACACATTTCAAGTAGAGCAATAGTCAGGTGTGTCCCAAGGAAGATGCTTTAGCCTGAGAAAGGATGGAATGAAATTAAAAATGTCTCTTTCCCTCCTTTTTTAATGTAGAAAAAATGGATATTCTTATAGTCAAAAGCACTGTTCTACTATTTATATAGGTTAGATAATGGCTTTGATTTTTACTGTGATCACAAAAATATCCTCATATATTTGTAGGATTTTTCCCTATGGTCCTAGTACCTTTAATTTGGAAGAATTACAAATAAGTCATTCTATTAAAGCATTATTTGATTTATTAAACACTTACTACTATGTGGAAGGAAGTATGATAAAAATAATAACTAATAATATTATTGTGAGAAATAAACAGAAAACATTAATAAATCATTTGCATTTTGAAAGATTATAAATTCATAACATTTCTTCTTTTTCTCACACACGTATACATGCAGTTTTATTTTACTACATTGTAGATTCTCTCACACACATTGTCTCCCTCACTCTTTTGTTTGCTTTTGTCTATAGATGTAAGTTATATATAAGTTGCATAAATATAATATACATGCACATTTAGGTACATATGCATATAAGCTTATTTACAGAAATATAAAAGGAGAATGATACAAAAACATTTATGCTATAAATATATTTAATGCCCAAATAATAAAATGACGAACTCTTCAGATGTAAGGAGACCAGGAAAGAGAAAAATATTTAAGTATTTTCCAGGAAAAAAGACAGGCATTGAGAGGGAGAGCATATTTTTTAGGGAGGACAGAATGAACAAAGGTGACATTTGGAAAAATGCATGTGATTTGGTATGGCCAAATCCCAGGATTTGTAGCAGAGGTTGTGCAAAATGAGAGTGGAAATATAGCAAAGTCAGCATCATGAAGAGGGTTGATACAAAAATAAAATGCTACCTATATTATCTAAGGGAGCAGTTTTTAAGAAAGCACCAGCTACATACAGTTCTTCATTTTGTCTAATTATTCTGGCAGCAACGGAGCACATTGCTTGGATCGGAAGAGCAAGGGTTGATGAGTGTCTGAACTGAATCGGAGGAGAGGAGGGATTTGAGATACAGTTAAGTGGGTGAGCCATAGGATTTAGTAATTAGGTCGACAAAAGGTTTGAGGGAGAAAGAGAGCAAAAGATACAGTCTCATTTTCTACCAGAAGAGCTTGTGTGAAGAGAGAGGCAGGGATTCAATTTGATTCTAACATTTTAAATTAAGATGCCTACAAAAAGATGGTGGATTTTAAATACCTAATACATAGTGAACAATATATACAGTGGATTTTTAAGTATCTAGTAGATCGTGAACTGTATACACATGTGAAATATACGTGAGAATAGACACCTATAATCTCAGCTAAGCTCAACATTTAGTGTGACATAACTGAGGAAATGGGCTTCCGAGGTGGTGCTAGTGGTAAAGAACTCACCTGCCAATGCAGGAGATGCAAGAAAAGCAGGTTAGATCCCTGGGTCAGGAAGATCCCCTGGAGGAGGGCATGCAACCCACTCCAGTGTTCTTGCCTGGAGAATCCTATGGACAGAGAAGCCTGGCTACAGTCCATAGACAAACAGGGTTGAATATGACTGAAGTGTCTTAGCATGCACACAGCAGGTACTCACACAACTGAGGAAATATACAATTTCCAAGTATGTTGAAATATATAATTTTCTAGAAGAACATAGTGTGTAGAAATTATACAAAAATCCACCTGGAACTCTCCAGTGAAACCTGTAGAAAGTTACGTTAGACTAAATGATTTAGCATTTTGTTAAATGGGATTCAAAGTCCCTCTGTGTTATTGTGTCCTCTAGAACACACTTGGAAAATACCCCTAGGTATAGATAAAGATCTATAGAAATAAAGCTAGCTGTACAAATTTGTTTAGGCTCAAATGCTGTTAACAGTTTTTAGTAAGCCTATAATTTCAGGGGAGACACATTGCAGAGAGACTGAGTACCTAGTACAATGCAATACGTTTATGAATGACTCATTTAAGGTTATCTTAACCTTCCTGATTCTATATACTTTTTATGTTCCTACAAATTGCAATTGTATGTATCTATTGATGCCAATTAACTTGGAGACAATTTCAAAGAAATGAATCAAGATGGGTTCCCTAGTCTCTGGGGATCAATGACAGCATCTCTAAAAGGTTGTCCCATTGCTTTCTTCAATGGCATGAACAGGAAACTAAGACACTTTGCAGCATCTTGTTTTGCTCTAATTTAACTTAAATGCCTTAAGCTAAGTTGGTGATCATGTCTCCGGTGTTCACAGATTTAGGTTTCTGCCTTTCCTCTGGTGAGTGTCTTCAGTTCCAAAGCCTCAGTCCCTTGTCAGTCTCTGGTGTGACTTTGAGCTCTCCTCTGCTTTTCCTAAATGCCCATTTAGCATTGCATAATTTCCTTAACTA
This sequence comes from Redunca redunca, assembly GCA_006410935.1. Lineage (NCBI taxonomy): Eukaryota > Metazoa > Chordata > Mammalia > Artiodactyla > Bovidae > Redunca > Redunca redunca. The sequence continues at coordinate 464,870 of SJYQ01002026.1, read as the reverse complement.
CTCTGCAGTTTCCTCTCAGGAGCTTTATCTTGTTTTTAATTTCTTCCTGTTAAGCTCATTAGAAAACATCTTTTAAACATTATACAACAGAATGGTTTATAAACGTGCATAATTGTGTCATTTTTCTTAGAGCAAGTATTGTTTGAGATTATTATGCGGCGTAGAGATGTTACAATAAGATTATATGCAAAACAAATAAAAAAATTAAACTCATGTTAAATTATTTTGTTGATTCACGTGTGTGGTGCTTTATTCTCACAACTCTGGAAAAGTGGAGAGGTTCTTAATGTAAATGTGAATAGAAATAAGGGCAGGAAACAAAAGAAAGAGTCAAATTATATCTCTTTGAAACATTGGTTTCGTTTTTTTTTTTTTAATCAACAAACGGCAGTGGCAGCTATTTGTTGCCACTATTCAAAACCTGTGTTTGCCCTCTTTGCTCTCCCATTGGTTTTCTGGCATCTAATTTTTGTTCCTGAGGAAGTCACCCTGTCACAGCTCTAACTGTGCCCATCTTCTGCCTTTCCTCCCAAGTCTGTTCTATTGAGCTGTCAGTCATTTCTAATTCTAGTACACAAATCTGCAGTGTTTTTCATACTCAGTGCAGAGGTCCTACTGATTAACTTTTAGTGAACAAGTGACCTGGAATATTTAGTNAAAAAAAAAAAAAAAAAAACAGAAGTACATCAAAATTGTTTAAAATCATTAATAAATGAAAATTTAGATGCTGTGTGAGGATGTTGATAATAGCCTCAGCATACACTTATTTAAGTAGCCTTATCTTTTGGCCAGTCCTTAAGAAGTATTCTTTGCAATATCACCATTTAGGTTTTTATTTCTAAAGGCAAATTTGCACAGGCAATTTGGAAATGGCAATTGCCTTTCTCCTCTTTGCATTCGTGTCTTTGTGCTTAAGTCGATAACCAAACTAAGAACATACTCACCAGGAAGAAATAGTTATCTGCCCTAAACATTAAAAGAGAAGCAAATGATTCAATCTGACACCTGGGAATGAATTGGAAATAACTATAAATTGGAATTGATAGGAAAGCGTACCACATAATTAAAGCTTCATCAACTGTAAGGTAAAAAAATAAGAAGCATGCAAATAGATGCCTTTAAGGAAACACGAAATGTAAGATAGATGGCAGGTGCTACTTTGCCTTTGACAGTGAGTGCAGTACAGTCTGTCTCCTTTCTGGATCCTCTCCTGCTGCTCCCCTTACATGGTAGACACTTTTGCAAGCTCTTCATTAAAGCAATTTCAGTTTGTTTGACAAACTAGCATACCTGTGTTCAACAGACAAGTTTTGGAAATAAATTTAAGAGTATGAGTGAATAACTCTCTCATACCTTTAAAATATAGAAATGCACTTTTTAAACTTTGAAGTAGACCCAATAAATCTCATCCTTGAATAGGTTTTCTCAGCATAAACACAATTCCAGAGAAAGTATTGTCTAACTATGCATTGTGAGCACTGAATAAAGATTTATTGAATAAATGAATTACTGAAGTGGCCATATAACCAAAACAATTATGAATGAATATGTTCTATGTGTGGACACAACATATATGTTTTTTATAGTACGACTATGAATTATTTAACAGAGGAACTAAATCTACGGTATTTTAATGAATGAGCTCAATCTTAGTCATTGCTTTTCTGGAAAGAATAGAACTCCTTGAAAACAATTTGACTAGTGTTTCAAAAAAAATAAATATATTTTTCTGCATGTATAGAGAAGCCTGGCAGGCTACAGTCCATAGGGTTGCAAAGAGTCCCTGATGCTGGGAGAGACTGAGGAGAAGAAGGGAACAGAGGACGAGATGGTTGGATGACATCATCGACTCAATGGACATGAGTTTGAGCAAACTTCAGGGGATAGGAAATTACAGGGAAGCCTGGTGTGCTGCAGTCTATGGGGTCACAAAGAGTAGGACTCTACTAAGTGACTGAACAACAACATAATATGAATCAATGGAGAATGATCACTTCCTACTAAACCTCAGAAAGTACTGAAAATGAACAATGCTTACTCTCATGAAAATGAAATAACCTTCTGATGGAAACAACCTGCACCTGCTGCTGCTGCTGCTGCTAAGTCGCTTCAGTCGTGTCCCACTTTGTGCAACCCCATAGACGGCAGCCCACTAGGCTCCTCTGTCCCTGGGATTCTCCAGGCAAGAATACAGGAGTGGGGTGCCATTTCCTTCTCCAGTGCATGAAAGTGAAAAGTGAAAGTGAAGTCACTCAGTTGTGCCTTGACTCTTCGCAACCCCATGGACTGGAGCCTACCAGGCTCATCCATCCATGGGATTTTCCAGGCAAGAGTACTGGAGTGGGGTGCCATTGCCTTCTCTGCACCTACCAAATAATAAAACAAAGAAATAAAAGGTTTTGGATCCTTGACCAGAACTATACTAATGACAAGTTCAAAGCAGACAGGTTTTCAGAATCTCAGCCTGTGCCTAAAACTACAACAATCTCAAAAAAAGTCCAAACTAAAAATAAAAAGTGGGAGAACAAATTCGAAGAAATAATACTCCCAGTGAAATCTATGATACAGTAAAATTAATGAAACAAACCAAAAAAACCCACTTTTTTTTTTCTTTTTATCTATCTCCCTGCTAAAGATCCATGATGCAGAACTTTCTACCATAACCTGATAATCTCCAATTTCATCAGGACAATTTTCTATTTAATTTTTTGGAAAAAAAAAAATAATTCACTTCAGGGTGGCTCAGTCCCTGGGCAGGGAACTAAAATCCCACAGGCCATAAGATGTTGCCAATGATAATAATAAAAATAATTTACTCCAAAGTATTAAATTCATAGATAAAATTTTAAAATAGAAAATAAGCCACCCATTCCGTTCTTCCTCCCCATGGCTCTAATCATCACAGAAAACAACGATAAATTGTTACTCTTTTTAGTTCACTTAAGTTAACTGTTCAGTTCAATTCAGTCGCTCAGTCGTGTCCGACTCTTTGCGACCCCATGAATCACAGCACGCCAGGCCTCCCTGTCCATCACCATCTCCCGGAGTTCACTCAGACTCACGTTCATCGAGTCCGTGATGCCATCCAGCCATCTCATCCTCTGTCGTCCCCTTCTCCCCCTGACCCCAATCCCTCCCAGCATCAGAGTCTTTTCCAATGAGTCAACTCTTCGCATGAGGTGGCCAAAGTACTGGAGCTTCAGCTTTAGCATCATTCCCTCCAAAGAAACCCCAGGGTTGATCTCCTTCAGAATGGACTGGTTGGATCTCCTTGCAGTAATATTTTCTCGTTATTTTAAAAATTTTGTAGATTGCCTTTTGACTTTTTTCATGATTTTTGAAAATAGAGCTCAGTGGCATCTCAATCTATTCTCCCCTTAATATAATAACACATTTCAAACTTTCTCTATTGGTTAGTTATATCACCAAGATTAAATGTTATGAAATTTCTTTTATATCCACCATTCTCAGCCTTCCTCTCTGTCTTTCTATCCCAATAGCATTTTCACTGAAGCAGTAAATATATAAATTTTAACCATATCTTAAAACAATTCTTTATAATTTTTAAAATGCATTTTTCAAAGTATTATGCATGTAAACATAATTATTAAATTTAATACAAAGTATTAAACATGTAAAACATGTTTTACATTCAACATGGTAAAAGTTGAATGTTTAGTTCAAAACTCTAAACTAAAGTATATACCAGCCCTTAAAAGTCTTAAGAGAAAATAAGCCAGATATTTTATTTTCCATGGAATGATTTCCACTATTGAGAAAGATCCTTTTTAGTATAGTTGTATTTTCAGAGATGTTACAGATTTGTACTTTAGAGGTGCTATTCAAAATTTATTAGTGAAAAAACATGATAGCACTTAGCTTAATTCTAGCAACATTCAGAGTTATAAACCTAGGTTCATCGGTATTCTCCCTTCAGATGGGCTGGCTAAACTCTGGAGTTCAGGAAAGTCTGCCATCCCAGATATTTCTTTTTCATTTTCTTAATTCAGATACATAGCTCTCTAGATCTTCTGTATTCCTGTTTCTTGATTTAACTTCTTGTTTTCCTGGAATATATTCTTCATTAGGTTATTTTAAAAGGGCTAAAGTGAAAGAAACTTGCTGAGCTTAAAACTATCTTTATTGGGCTATCATACTTGATTAATACTGTGGCTATAGTGAATATTCAAGGTTCAAAATAACTTTATCATCAAATTTTGATGACATTGCTCAGTATCTTTCTAGGATCAGGGGTTACCTTGAAAGGTCCACTGACATTTTGATCCATGTCTTTTATTTTTCACAACCTCACAATTATACATTAATTTTTAATCATGTGGACTTCCTTCCACTGTCCTCTAGCTCACCAGATCTGTCCTTTGTGATTTTAATTTTCTCTTTAACCCATCCATTATTTTTTAACTGTTTCAACCCTGACTACTACTAGATGTTGTATTTAGCTTCATATCAGTATAGGGAGCCATTTTTCATTCTCTAGTAAAACTTTTATAACTTTCATTCCTTAAAACATAATGAGTATATTTTAAAAATATGCTCCACCTGATGACTCTACGTTACTTGTTTTGTTGATGTGATCCAGCTAAAGTGTTTTACTTGTCTTGATTTTGCTTTTCAATTTTATATTACTGCTGCTTTTCACTGTTTTTTTAATTTTTCTTTTCCTGCTTACTCTACTTGTGATTCTTTTTGTGTTATTATGTATGTGGGATCGAACCCACGTCTTCTGTACTGCAGGTGGATTCTAAACCACCGAGCCACCGGGGAAGCCCTGAATTTTAAATGGAAGATATTTATTTCCATCAAGTGCCAGTAAAGACTAATAACACCTTTAAACAAAACTGTATGTGACAATTATCTATGGTGTATATGGGTTTGCTTGTTTGTTTTATGATTTCATATAGCATGCAATAGCTATAAGAGAACAGAAGTATCACTACTTTAAAGCATTGCAAGGACTTTAAAAATAGCATTCACATGCAAGATACTCAAATTGTGTGTGTGTGTGTTTGAGGGAGATTAGTCACACACACACACACATACACACACACGTAGTATTTATGGTTTTCCAAACAGAATTGTGTTGAGGTCTTGTTTATGTTTTGTAAAAATAATGTCCCACTGTGTATAATTTTCTGAAATTTGCCTTTTAATATGATGCAACTAAGCTTCATCCATATTTTTTATATAACTATAGTTCATATTTTTCAGTTTTATATTATGTTAGGATGTGTGATAATGTAACAGTTTATTTACCTATTTTCAGGCTGTTTGACATGTGGGTTCTCTTCCTTTTTTTTTTTTTTAACTTTACAAACAATAATTCCATATGGCATTTCTTCAGCTATTCTTCTCAGAACATTGGTGGATTTTATTTGTGATAATATTTAACTTCACATCATAGTATCCTATTATGGATTGAAATATATTCCACAAAAATATAGCTTTAAGTCCTTATGTGAAAATAGGGTCTGTATAGAGGTGATCAAGTTAAAAGGAGGTATTTAAGTTAGGGGCATTTTTCTAATATGACTGGTATCCTTAAAAAGGGGGCAATTAGAGTACACAGAGGGACATGCACAGAGGGAAGACAATGTGAAATTACAGGGAAAAGATGGCTACGTGGTTGGAATGATGCATCAACAAATTAAGGAACTCCAGTGATTGCTGGCAAGCACTAGAAGCTAGAAGGGCAAAGAGGGATCTTCTCTAGAGCTGTGGAGAAAAGAATGGCCCTACCAGATACTTAGGTTTCATAATTCTAGCTTTCAAAACTATAAGACAATAAATTTTTATTATTTGAAGCCACCTAGATTTCTTTAAGCTTTTTTATCTTATATTGAATTCAGCCAATTAACAATGCTGTGCTAGCTTCAGGTGGATATCAAAGAGACTCAGCCATACACATGAGTGTATCCAAAGGAAGAGACAGAGGTTGCCAGGCAAAGAATTGTGTAGAAAATCTTTCATAAGGAAGAAAACTGCATTAAATTGAAGAGGAAAAATGTATTTGAAAAACCTAAAGAAGACCAGTGTATGGAGACTATTAATTAAGGGTGAAAATGACAGGAAATAAGAATCTGTGGAGGGCCAGCCTATCTATGTTTTAAGTACAAAGGGAGTTGTCAAATAATTTCAAAGCTCTGAATAACTATTGATTAAATTATTGTTTTCAAAGGGGTAATATGGCTGCAGTATGCACTCAGAGTATAAAAGATTTAATTGGATTTGGCCAATTATAGGACCTGGCAGATGAGTTAGGTAGTTTCTCAGATATCCAATAAAAGAAAAAGTACATAGTGGCTATTACATTCAAAGAAATACAATGGAAATGTGGTGAAAAAATGCAAAGTCGTCCCTGTCTTGTGTAACATCCTTATGGTACATACAAATAAACAAGTAAATCATATAATACCTAGCAGTGTTAAGTGATAGGAAGAGTGATGCCTTCTCAAAAAGGTTCTTTTCAGTAAAATATTAAGCCTCTGAGGGGTCATAGATGAGTAGTCACCTGACGAAGAAAGAGGATGAACCATCTGATTATCCAGGAACAGGTGTTTCTAAGAGAAGAAATAGCAAAGGCAAAGATAACCAACAAGACAGTAACTAAAGAACGAATTGAGAGTTGTCAACATTGTGTAACCAGAAATTAATGGAGAGAAAAAAGTGTAGAAAAAGAATTGAAAAGTACACATTAAGTGACCAACTAGGGTGTGGTAGAAACGGAGTCCTAATGGCATCTCCTAGGCAAGGACTTTTCAAACTGAGAAGTCGTTGGCCTCTGTGTTAGTTTGTTAGGGCTGCCCTGCAAGGTACCACAGACTGTATGACATTTCTCTTCTCACGGTTCTTGAAGCTGGGGGTCCGAGATCAAGGTGGTTTATCCTGAGGTTTCTCACTGACTTGTAGATGGCCATCTTCTTCCAGGCTTCAATGGGCTTTCCTCTGTGCCTGATTGTGTCTAGACACTTGTCATGTTAGATTAGGGCTCAACCTAACCTTCTCATCTAACCTTAATTACCTTGTAAAGATGTTATATTCTAGTACAGTCATATTCTGAGATCCTGAATAGGGCTTAGGAGTCCAACATATGAATTTTAAGGGCCCTAGCCCCCCAAACACTCAACACATAAGAGAGCCATTTTCTCAGATTTGGTAAATTGTGTTATAACTATTTGAGGACAATGGGGGAAGAAGTTTATGTGAGGGAAAAAGTGAAAATATATGAAAATATATAATATATATTATATTATATAATATTATATAAAATACATTATATTATGTGAAAATATAGAGATGTAGGAAATTAATTTTTGACAAGAAAGACTTTGAAAAGCCCAGTTTGGTATAAATCTTTCCTGGAAGTGACAGAAGGAAAGACACATTCAGTTCAGTTCATTTAAGTTCAGTCGCTCAGTCGTGTCTGACTATTTGTGACCCCATGAATTGCAGCACGCCAGGCCTCCCTGTCTATCACCAACTCCCGGAGTTCACTCAGACTCACGTCCATTGAATCAGTGATGCCATCCAGCCATCTCATCCTCTGTCATCCCCTTCTCCTCCTGCCCCCAATCCCTCCCAGCATCACAGTCTTTTCCAATGAGTCAACTCTTTGCATCAGGTGGCCAAAGTATTGGAGTTTCAGCTTCAGCATCATTCCCTCCAAAGATGTCCCAGGGCCGATCTCCTTCAGAATGGACTGGTTGAATCTCCCTGCAGTCCAAGGGACTCTCAAGAGTCTTCTCCAACAACACAGTTCAAAAGCATCAATTCTTCAGCACTCAGCTTTCTTCACAGTCCAACTCTCACATCCATACATGACCAGAGGAAAAACCATAGCCTTGACTAGACAGACCTTTGTTGGCAAAGTAATGTCTCTGCTTTTGAATATGCTATCTAGGTTGGTCATAACTTTTCTTTCAAGGAGTAAGCGTCTTTTAATTTCATGGCTGCAATCACCATCTGCAGTGATTTTGGAGCCCCAAAAATAAAGTCTGACACTGTTTGCACTGTTTCCCCATCTATTTTACATTAGGAAAGATATAGTCAGGCCAGAGTATGACTAGCTAAGAGGTCTGGACTTTATTATGTATATTAAGGAGAATTACTTAAGGTTTATGAGCGAGAATCTGCTCTAATCAGAAATGTGCTTTGGCTCAATTAATCTGTCAGTAGCACGTAGTTTATGATCAGGTGCTAAAACATAAATCTCATTTAGCAGGAGAGCTGGTTCATGCTGGAAGCACAACTCGAGTCAGGGGCTTAGATAAATTCCTGTTTTGCTCTGAATGGAAGGGAGTTCGTCAGAATTTAGTGTTTTCACACTGACACTGTGAAGGACATCTTTGTATTCCTCACAGTCTATCCTTTGTGTCTCCTGTCACAAACAGAAGTGGGATTCCTCCCCACTATGGCTGATTGCATGGAATTTTGTAATGTTCTGCTCTGCAGCTGCAATAAACTGAGTAGTTAATAACTGAAAATAATAAAGGAAAAGCAATTTAAAAATATGTTCATTCACTGCAATATAGAAATATTTGTGGTATATTCTGTGATTTGCTGTGATTGTATAAACACATATAGGTACATATTTGTACTCAAAGCTAATCTCTAAAAGCAGAATTCTTGGTATAGGTTATTTCACTAGTAAGCACAGATCAAGCACCCTATATTTCTACTTTTTCTGTCCCCAAACTATATATTATACATATTGTGTATATTCAACTTATTAGTAAACATCTAATGTAAAGTTTAAGATTTATAATATTTTCTCATACACATTTTACTGTTAAATATTCTATTGAGGCAATCTCTCTCTCTCTCTCTCTTCTTTTCTGTAACCTGTACAGACACCATCCATCTTCGAGTTCTCGAATCCTCCCCAGTTGGCACAGCCATTGGGAGTGTAAAAGCCACTGATGCCGACACTGGGAAAAATGCTGAAGTAGAGTACCGGATTATTGATGGCGATGGGACTGAGATGTTTGACATTATAACTGAGAAGGACACACAGGAGGGCATCATTACTGTGAAAAAGGTGCAGAACAGCCGTGGAAATAATCATCTGTTTAGAAAGTAGATATTTTGCTATGTGTTATCCACTCAAGCATTGTCCATTAAGAAATATCCCTATCATGTTCCACTGTAAATGCATAAGTATGAGGGACATAAAGCCAAAGATCACCTTGGATGTTCTGACCCAGTGCTTTTGTTAATTAAAACATGAAACCTGAGATTTTACAAAATTTAGAAGGCAAGGTAATATATGTGTGATTGTATTTCTGAGTCACATTAATTAAAGCCCCTTATTAACATTGTTTCCTTAAAAATAGTTAACAGCTAATAATAGCAATATATCATCACAGTTGGAGGCATAAAAAGTAACATGCCATCTATCCAGATGTATGAAGCAATAATTAGAGTTGCTAATGAAAAGAGACAGCATGGATTGGAAGATAATTTCATTGTTCACATTTTCCCTTCTGCTACATAAATTAAGCTTTTCTGCTCACATATGCTCAGTGATACAATTTAAAGGTAACTAGTTTTTTATTGTAGCATCAGTACCATCATTACAAGAAAAAGTAAGGCCCAGTAGAATTTAGGTCCTAATAAAATGTCTTGCATACTATTTGCATAAAGTAACCACTAGTTAATCACAAAACTCTCTCTCAGGTTCTATTACAAAGTTCAAAGTACACAAAGACAATGCCCAGCAAACTCAATATTTAAGTTTCTTTTTGTTTCATAATATAACCTAATTACCAATTACTATCAGAATTTTTCTCTTTACCTAAGGTTGTTCTTATTTTCAGTGTTCCACATAACTGCTGAAAGGTTTTGTATTAGTCTTCAAACTTGCATCACATTTATGTAGTACTATGGGGCTGTTAAACGGAATGGAAATATCACAGCAAATATTTTAAAAGATTACTGAAATTTTGCTTCGAAATATTTAGCTGTACCCAGCAACTCAGCACACACATATATACATACAAACACACACACAATCCACCAACCCATGTTTTATAATGGGTTGCCATCATATAAGATAAATATTAATATCCATTTCAATTTTTCTAAGATTTAGAGTCTCATTTTCCTATGTTCTGATGTACTACATTTAAGTACATGAAAATAAACTGAATTCCACCCGATATGTAAAAGTAGTTTTATTTTATATTTTATATTTTTATTACTTTAATTATTTACAGTTAATGAACAACTTGACAGAACTCAATTAGGCTTTAAAAGTCATACTGTAACTTGGAAAGGACATATGATTCAATTTCCTTCTATCTAATTTGATGATTTATTTACTTATTTATTCTTAATGCAGCCACTTGACTATGAGAGCCGAAGGCTTTACACTCTGAAGGTTGAAGCAGAAAATACCCATGTGGATCCACGTTTTTATTACCTAGGACCTTTTAAAGATACAACAATTGTGAAAATCTCGATTGAAGATGTGGATGAACCCCCTGTTTTCAGCAGATCCTCCTATCTGTTTGAGGTTCATGAAGATATTGAAGTGGGTACAATCATTGGTACTGTAATGGCAAGAGACCCAGATTCTACTTCTAGCCCCGTTAGGTAAGTATGCTTATGCTTACAATGAAAAGAAAAGGAATTGAAATAAATGGAGAGATGATGAAATTTTATTTAAAGCACTAAATGCATTGAAAGAGCTGTGCATACATTTGCTGAGCACACGTATTTAAAATAAATTGTTTATGTTCTGGGGCAGGGTAGGCATAAGGTTCACAGTTTGCTTCAGTTTTAATCATGCCAGTTACTGAAAACTGGCTTGCATCTTCCTGTCTCTTTAAGGTATTTATTGTTCTGACTGATGCCTGATACAGGTAAAGGAGATGTTTTTCAGCTGTGCATTTGCAGTGTAACTAAAGTGATTTATTTGTATTTTCTGGTTCTTAAATAAAATGTGAGGTTGAGAGAAGTTTTAGTAATTAAAATGAATATAATCATAACAATGTCATAAGGCATTATAATTTTAGAAACTCTTCTTTATTCCTACCAGCAAAGGGGAGAGTTTTTAGTTGTTTTTTTGATTATATCAGACAACTTAGAACATTCTAGAAAGATCAGAATCATTTCAAATTTTTCTTTTGCTTTGTTTTCTTATGGCCCGTAAAAACATATAAGATGTGATAAACACATACAAATGAGAAGGACAAAGTTTTCGTTGACATTTGTTCTCTCATTTTTAAAAATGTACCAAGTACCTATATATACAATATTCAGCAACAAAATGACTGCTTACTTTAAGCTGTTAGTCCATCAGTTGTTTTGGATTTCATTTGCTTCCTTAATCCTGAGCAGACTGGTTTTGATTAACCTTCTTATAATGTGGGCCAGTCAAGAAGAAGTTCAAATGGCTGTACAGTTTCCAAGTACACACCTCTCTGACTCCTAACTATGCAGCAACAGAATTATGGGAATATCTAACTTTATGTGCCATGTGACTCTAGCTCAAAGTTTAAATTCTCTAAGTCCTGTCCAATCTTAAGTGCAGTCATTCATTCAAATATATATATATATGTATTATTTAATTTATATAATTTTAACTAAACATTTTCTTATAGTCACATACAGCATGACAGGTTATGTACTGGCAGCCAAAACTTGCATATGGTACTCAAGTGTAGCTCCCACCTGCCAGCATGACTTTCTCATAAATGTCTTTTCTCCCATCCATTCATCTTCACTATTGCTGCATTCCTTGGATTTTTTTTTCAAGATTTTTTTGTCATTTATTTGGTAAACATTTATTGAAGGTACACTTTTATTTTTTCCCTATTAAATACCTAACAAGCATTTCCTTGACATAGCTCCTAACTGACTTTAACAGCCTGTGTTCTGTGTTTCTAGTTTTCAAAGAGCCTTTTTAAAATAAAAAATAGTATTTTTAAAAAGTTCAGTTTATATCTAATGACATTATAAAGTGATGATATAAAGATCTATTTCCACTTAATGAAATAGATTCTGACTGCATGGACTGTAGCCTGCCACATTCCTCTGTCCCAGGGATTCTCCAAGCAAGAATACTGGAGTGGGTTGCTATTTCCTTCTGAACCCAGGGATCAAACCCACATCTGTTACAGCTCCTGCATTGGGAGGCGAGTTTTTTACCACTAGCACCATCTGGGAAGCCCCATCTTATAGACTAATGGTTATTATATGTTAAAATATGTCTGTAGATTTTTTAATTACATTTTTCATCAGTATGCAAATCTGTGGACCAGGAGAAAAAAAAATCCATTTATATCTACTAAGCAACAGAATTAATGACTTCATTGCTTGTTAATGACAGAGTCTAGCCATGTTCTTTGTTATATATTTGAATTTATACTAGCAAAGCAGAAAATGAACATGAATATTTTTGGATGTTAATCTTGATATACCATGCAGATTTATATATACATATATATTTATATATAATCAAATAAATAAAGTAAATTTACTAAACCAATGCATTTAGAGATGGACAACCCACTCCAGTACTCTTGCCTTGAAAATCCCACGGGCAGAGGAGCCTGGTGGGCTGCAGTCCATGGGGTCGCTAAGAGTCGGACACAACCAAGCGACTTCACTTTCACTTTTCACTTTCATGCATTGGAGAAGGAAATGGCAACCCACTCCAGTGTTCTTGCCTGGAGAATCCCGGGGACGGCAGAGCCTGGTAGGCTGCAGTCCATGGGGTCACACAGAGTCGGACACGACTAAAGCGACTTAGCAGCAGCAGCAGCAGCAGCAGCAGCAGCAGCAGCAGCAGCAGCAGCAATGGGGCTTCCAAGGTGGCGCTAGTGGTAAAGAACCTGCCTGCCAATACAGGAGGCATAAGAGATCCAGGTTTGATCCCTGGGTTGGAAAGGTCCCTGGAGTAGGAAATGGAAACCCACTCCAGTATTCTTGCCTGGAAAATTTCATGGATAGATGAGCCAAAGGGCTACAGTTTATGGGGTCACAAAGAGTCGGACACTACTGAATGTGCGCGCACGCGCGCACGCACACACACACACACACACANCGCGCGCACACACACACACACACACACACACACACACAATAGGATAATACTGGTCATATTATAAACTGTCCATGTCATATATCATGGATGCTAATGCAATAATCAAAAGGATTTACCTAAAATATATCTTCTGGAACCGATTAGTAAAATGAAAATGTTAGATAATACATAGAATTTATCAATAGAGAATTGAAAAATATACAGTTGACTTTGATCAACTTGGGGATTAGGGGTGTAGATCTTCCCTGCCCCTGTGCAGTCAAAAATCTGAGTATAACTTCATAGCTAGCCCTCTGTATCCATGGCTCTGCATCTGAAGAGTCATCCTCAGATTTATTTGTTTTAATAAGTGCACACTGTAGTTTATATTTGTAGTAAAAATGGATCCATAGAATTCAAACCCATGTTGTGCAAGAGTCAGCAATAATTACGTCAACTGTGAAAAAGAACTAGGATCTCTCTGTATCTTCCAGATAATTTCACATAATCATTTAAATTTATCATTGTTTTCTATACTGAACTATAAAAAAAACAGACAAAACACATATAAAATGGCTTTGAAAAAGAAAATGATACTTTATATTGATTTACAGTCTTCAATTTCCTGCCAAAATTCTATAGAAATAAGGATATTTATTATTTGCCAAAATGCCAAAGGAGTCATTATTTGTTTTATTCAACAAATATTTGTGGATGACCATATCAGTTACTAACATGTTTCTCTAGAAATTCTCAGTTTGTTAAGAAAGTAGATTCAATGTGAGAAGTAATATTCATTGAGTATGTACTGGACACTAAGTATGATGCTTGCTGTTTTCATGTTTGATTTCCTGTTTGAGATGTGAGATGAACTCCTAACACAATATGGTAAATAGTAAGGTGCTTTAGGATGGAAGGGGACAGATAGCTTCTACTTCAGGTAATAATGGAATACTCCAAGGAGGAGGTAAAATTTATGTTGGATTTTTCAGTAGTGTAAAAATTTTGTCAACTTGAAATGTATTTGTGAATTATTTCAGATACAATATTTTGCTTTATTTGTGAATGGCTAAAACATGTAGTTTGAATAGAAAACTAAATTCATGTTATGTTGTTAGAAAGGGCTGGGGTTTGTTAAGGAAATTTGTAAATTACTAGTCTATTCCACTTAGAGCAGACTTAAAATAAAAATCTAAAATAAGCCATCCTCAAACATAAAATCACATTAACTCTATTGGTATGTTAAATTATTTTTCTAATGCAATTTATTCAAAATCCAGCATAAAGATCATATATTTCAACTGCTTTTTGGAAACATTATACAAGTTTGGAACAGGAAAAGAATAAAAAGTTTTATGGCACTTTCAAAATTATTTTGTATTATTACTTATAAAATATAATTTAAAATACCAATTCATATATTTTCCTTAAATAAATGACCGTGTGGCTTAGGAAAATGTGTGCCTTAACATATTACTCCTAGTGTTGTCCTGTTTATCTTGCTTTATTTTAAAAATGTTTTAACAGGGAACATTAAAGATAACTTGGGGGATTATGCTTGCTACCTCCAGAATTTCAAGATATTCATAAACCACTAGGAGTGTGAAGTGGCAGGAACCACCAATGAGAGTTACTCTTTTAAACCTTGAGTGACAATCTCCAAAATAATGGGATTTATACCAACTACATCGTCCTACTGGATAAACCTGTTGTTAGGCTTTGGAATAACACTCAACACTATGACTTTAATCAATTTGCAGAACAGTTGCCTTTTAAATACATACACTAAGATTTTATTTGATAAAATATCTAGACTCCTATCCCAAACTTTTTTACTCAAAATATCTCTGGTTAAAATGTATACATTTTATAGTGATACATGTAGGTAAGAACCTGAAGCAAACCGGGTATCATATTGAAACTGAAACTTTGGAACACAGTCATAATTTGATAACCTACTACTCTGAGGAAACTAACATCTCCAATATTCTTACTCCAAAACTTTGCTTCTGGGAATGATCTTTTGTATTTGACCCATGTAATAATTCTCTAATAGGATTAACAATCACTAGGTAAATTCAGTTGGTAGGGTAAAACTTGTAATTCTATGCTTTATGGAAAAAATACATCAGGGCCAGTTAAATATGCAATACGTAATGACTTAATAACATAAAACATTGAGAACACCAGCTTTTAAATGCACAGTAAAAGTCAATTCAGCCTTAGGAAGAGGTTTTGGGGAGATGGTAGAGGGTCAATGTGTGTAAGTGTGTATGTGTGTGTGTGTGTGTGTGTGTGTGTGTGTGTGTGTGTATGATAAATCCATGACACAGTCTGCATTCTGGATCAGTACTTTGCACTTTCCTAAAATTATTAAATATCACTATATGTGTGTCTCTGCATTTCACCATTTTCTCCTGCAAGCCATCAATAATACTGCCATGTATTTTTCTCTGCCTTCTATGTTCAGATTTTCCTTGGATCGCCATACTGACCTTGACAGGATCTTTAACATACATTCTGGAAATGGATCCCTTTATACATCAAAGCCACTTGACCGTGAACTATCTCAGTGGCACAATCTTACTGTTATAGCTGCTGAAATCAGTAAGATGAATTTTATGTATATCATATTTAGCATAATTTTAGGTTTTATTTTATATTAAGAATAATTCCATCTCATTGCACAAATGAATTGTAATTTTAATCTAAGGTTTGAAAAGGCTCCTTAACATCTATCATTTTTTTTAATAGTTTCTATATATACTGAGAAATAGCTGTGGGCATCCACAGATCTACATTTAGTATTAACTAATAAAAATGATCTAGAATTAGAAACTAAAGATATTCTCTTTGGGAGAAAGGGAAGTGCATTAAATTCATCACATGGACACTATGAATTAAAATTTATACTGAAATGCTGGAAGTCCATTTTTAAACAATAAACACAGAGATAGATATGATTACTTCTTTTTAACAGGTGAAGAAACAAAGGTATCCATAATAATAGCTAACATTAAGCACTCTAAACAGGTATTCTAAGAAATTTAAATCAATTTTTTCTTCCTAATATTTGTATTGACCTTATTTAACAGAGAATGAAGTAAGACTCCAGGGATTTTAGTAACTTGTCCAAAGTCACAATGCCAGAAGTAATAAAATTGGGATTTGAAACTAGTCATTCTGTTTTTAGATCTGATACTTGATTCTATACTTAATTTATAAAAGTTCACCCAACTAGTATCAGACAGAGCCAGCATTCAAAGTCATGCGTGCATGTTAAGTCACTTCAGCTGTGTCCAGCTCTCTGTGACCTTACAGACTGTTGCCCATCAGGCTCCTCTGTCCATGGGATGCTCCAAGCAAGAATACTGGAGTGGGTTACTATGCTCTCCTCCAGGGGATTTTCACAGCACAGGAACAGAGCCTGTGCGTCTCTTGTGTCCCTTGCACTGGCAGGCAGGTTCTTTACCCTAGCACCACCTGGGAGGCCCATTCAAAGTCTTATTTGTCTCCAATTGCAAATGTTCTCAGAGAAGGTGATGGCATCCCACTCCAGTACTCTTGCCTGGAAAATCCCATGGACAGAAAAGCCTGGTAGGCTCCAGTCCATGAGGTCGAGAAGAGTCGGACACGACTGAGAGACCTCACTTTCACTTTTCATTTTCATGCACTGGAGAAGGAAATGGCAACCCACTCCAGTGTTCTTGCCTGGAGAATCCCAGGGACGGCAGAGCCTGGTGGGCTGCAGTCCATGGGGTCACACAGAGTCGGACAATACTGAAGCGACTTAGCAGCAGCAGCAGCAAATATTCTTACCCATATACAGGACTGGGATACATAATCTTTAGAGCTCATTGTAAAATGAAAATCTCAGGCCTCATGTTAAAATATGATGAAGAAATTTAAGATGGCAACAGCAGAGCATTTAATAAGGGTGGGGCCTTCTGAGTATGAGGCCCTGCTCCATTGTACATGCCCCTGAAGCAAGCCCTGTCCACACATGCAAACCTGTTCATGGTTTCTGATTCCTGTGTTATGATATGTGCATGGAATAGAGCAACTCTGTCTTAAATAGAAGCATTAATTAGGGACCAAATCATGGGGTTAAAAAAAAAAAAAGACTGTATATTTCAGATCTGAAAAAGTAAGCTGAATCCACAAATACATATCAAGGTCAAGTTATTTGAAGTAATCATTCCAAGATTTGGAAGGCAGGGCACTGGGGCAAATATCAAGCCCCAGAAGGATGGAGCTGGGCTAGACTCATCATCAGCAGTGAACTTAATGCCTCAAGAGAAAGTACTAGACTTAGTTTTTTTCTTACATTTGGCTCTGAAATATAGATGAACCCTACCATCCAAATGATCCAGTTTTTCCATAATGAAATATAAATGGCTGTACCTCTCAGGGTGAACTGCAGAGTTTTTGAGGTTTTCTTAAGGAAAGCTTTTATTTCTGTATCTGTATCCATATCACAATGTTAAATGTGCCTGACAGGATCCAGTCTGATTATTCCAAAATCACGATTGTTTGTGCTCTCTGCTCTAGTCAAGCTCCTTATTCAAGCCTAATGAGCTAGGAATTGCATTTTCCGTTTCAGATACTTTGAGAAATTTAACTTCTAAAGCTAGTTGAAATAATTACGATTCTGTAAAAAGCTAAGTCAATTATGTTCTTCGTTTTAAGAACTAAACCTACTTTTTGCCCTTAAATAAACCAGTCTATGGAGTAACTGCTGGAAATGCCTACCTGCCAAACCACACACAGTGAGGGGCCCATCATGCTGTTCTGATTATTAAATGGAATGAGGGTGAGAGGGAAACAGCATATAGGGCATTGTTTTTGCTAGATTTTGAACACTGGTAAGTGTGCCATTCATCCAGAGCAATGCAGAATGACCTAAAAATGTACATCTTATCAATGTTTTTCCAGATCCTGCCTCTAACAGTTTAATTCTACATTCCTTAGCAGTGTATCCTATCATATGGCAAGTTCTATTCTAGGCAAGTTAGTGCATTATACCATGGAGTAATTCTTCTTGGGGAAAAAAAGTTAAATGCCATGTGGAGAATATAAAATCTAAAACTAAGGTCACCATCAGGGATTGTAAAACACATGGTTGTAGAAATCAATGAGTTCCTATAACCATATCTGAGAATTAAACTATAAGCATTGCAATACATTCTGAGAACAGTAGAGCAAAGTTTCTGACTAAAAGCTCCATTTTCTATACCTGCTTCCTTATTAGTGGAAACCCTTGCCCTAAGGAGGTACAAGAGATACTTCTTCCTAAAACCTGGGATTTCTAGATGGCGATTTATATTTTCTTCTTCCTGGAGGTATAGGAAAGCCTGTGAATATGTGGCATGGTTTTACCTTAGGACATAGATTTTAAGATCCTAGATTGCTCACAAGTTCTCACTACACTAGAGTTTGCTGGACGGCCGAGAGGCTCAGGTGGTAAAAATAAGCCGGCTCCTATTCAGTATGATGCTTCCTGGGAAGGCTTTATATTTTTATTTATACATAAGCTGCCACATCTGCCAGTAAAAAGATTAGTGTAAGCACTGTTTTTTTGAATAGATGACTCCAGGCCTGATGCTTTACAAAGCACGTTTATCCCTGTGGATTTAGCATTTGATCTGAAGAGCCTTGAGTTATGTGTAAAGAGGCTGGAGAGTCTCTGTATTGTGTTAGAGAAGGGGCTGACAGTGCAGTTTTTTTAGATGTGAAACTTTTCTGTCTTTCACGGCTTCTGTGGCACAGTTAGAAAGTGAATTGCTACCAACAAAAGAGTTATTTTTATGTCAAGACTTTGTATTGAAAGAAAACATTTTGCTTATGTCCACTAACTGTAAAAGTAGGTTAAAGAGCACATTCTAGAATATATGAATCATACCTCCCCACTCTTCCCCATAGCAACAAGTAACTCTGGGTAGTTGAGGATTCATTTATAGGTGAATCACTATGCCTCTGGGTATTAGCAAATGGTTTAGGAGTAAGAGAGGTAGAAAAATAGTGGAATAGCATTTTTCTCTTTTTTCTCTTCTCCGCTTTTCCCCAAAAGTACTCCTCTTGAGATCCACATGAACTGTAAGAAAACTGGTTGACGTATTTTTATAGTGTAGATGCCTTGTATGGAGAAAGATAGATTAAGATTTTAAACAACTTAAGGAAATGAAGAAGATATGACAGTGATAATAAAGATAATCAATAACAATAGTCAATGTGTCTTGCAAGTGAAAGTCACTTAGTTGCGTCCTACTCTTTGCAATTCCATGGACTACACAATCCATGGAATTCTCCAGGCCAGAATACTGGAATCTGTAGCTCTTCCTTTCTCTAGGGGATCTTCCCAACCCAGGAATCAACCCGGAGTCTCCTGCATAGCAGGCGGATTCTTTACCAACTGAGCTATCAAGGAAGCCCCTGATAACAACGTGTATTAGTGTTGAGTGTTTACCAACGAACTGATACTTTGATAAGAAATTTTCTTGTATTCACTCACCTAGTTATTCAAATAACTTCATAAATCAGAAGTTCTATTTTGATTCATGTTGAGTAAACTGAGGCATTAGAGAAAGAGTGTAAACAAAGAGTGTTTAACAAAGTTAAACACTGAATGAATGGTGAACCGGGGAATCAAGTCTGACTCCAGAGTCTAAACTCTAATAACCACCTGACATACTAAGAAGTGAAAAACATGTAGCAGTAGATGAGTAAATACGAAATTAGAACCTGAGAGCTGAATATTTTGGGGTTAAGAAGATTGAAGGAGGACTGAACAATAGTGTTAAAGAAGGGAAGTGTTTTAAATTTTCTCTTGAAAAGAAGAAAGAAAGGTAAATCCATTTCAAATGGATTTAGAATTCTGTCTGTCTCCCTGCCAAACAGTTTTTTGATGTCATTTTTTGAAACTGCTGATTTCATTATTTTAGTTACATTATAATTATATGAAAAAAAAGGAAGGAGAAATAAATTATTTTGTGTCCTGATGTACTCCCTGTTTGTACCTGAGAAGATTTTTTTAACCCTTGTATCTGAAAACTATTTAGATAAAATTAGAAATTCAAATAAATTTCACAAAGGGAAAATCATTATTTATAACCCATGTAGATAGAGGCCATTTAATAAAATGGTTACTACCCCCCAGCTCACCTACATTTGTTTTCTTTGCTTTATTTTTAGCTAATTACTCCTTTCTTCTTTTATATTGATCTTGAGTTAGATTTTGCCAGAGTTCACAAAGAACTTGAACTATATCCAGAGACTGAGATTTTGAGATCATGAAGGCTGATGACTATAACCTTAATTTAAGATGCTCAAACACTCTCAGGATATCAGTGCAAGTTCCTGGAAAAATCCTTAGAGGGCAAAATACAGTTATGATTAATATGAGTTTGTTACCCAAGGATAAGCTAAACAGACATGTTTTAAAATTACATTTTAAAATTTACAAAAAATGCATGTTTTTATGTGAAAATTTTGATGATCTTGATTCTGGCAAAAAGACTAATGATTATTAGACTATTAACTATTGAACTAATATTGTTATACAAAATTGAGCTTGTACTGATGAAATGGTACAGTTAACAATTTTATTAATGAAACATTTAAAATCTTTTGTGTTTCGTTGTATATTTCCATCCAATTTGATAGGAGGTATATAGTAAAATTTCCAAAAGGATAGTTGACAGTGGCTGTGGAAATATTTTAGTGATAAAAGTAGTCAGAAGGGTAGGTTGTAATTAACAACTACCACATAGAAGATGACCTCAGGCAAGTTACTGATTTATCTAATACTACTCTTTATTTAAAAAAAGGTATAAATTATGAAATCTAATGATGCATAATAAAGATTTAATAAATATTTGTTCTTATGTTGTACATTTGGAGAAGACACAAATATTGCATGTAATCAATTACACAGGATTGTGCTTTTAAAAAGATTTTTCAAAATATTAATAGTACTTTTGAGCCTAATAATAGCTGAATTCATGACTACTTAATTAGGCTTTGTAGTAATTGTCTTTATTGCATTTGTTCACTACGATAGTAGAATGAAGTTGATGCTTATTTGAATATGAGCACTTAATATCTATAAGATGCTTATATAAATTAAATCTAGTGTACAAATGTATCTTCCTAAACAAACTTTTCCTCTTCTTTTTCTAGACAATCCCAAAGAGATGACTCGAGTGGCTGTTTTCGTGAGAATTTTGGATGTTAATGACAATGCTCCACAATTTGCTGTGTTCTATGACACTTTTGTCTGTGAAAATGCCAGACCAGGACAGGTAAGTGCCCACCGGATTTAAAAGCATAGGAAGATTTTTAATGGGCACTTCAAATATTTTTCTTTTCCTAATCTTGAGAGGAATGAGCAAACAGAGATAAAATCATTCATTGAAAGTCCCAGAAATATAATTAGAACAAACAAATAGCAAAGCCAAGTTAGTTAGTGAGTGTTAGTCACTCAGTTGTGTCCTGCTCTTTGAGACACCATGGACTGTAGCCCTCAGGCTTATCTATCCATTGAATTCTCCAGACAAGAATACTGGAGTGAATAGCCATTCCCGTCTCCAGGGGGTCTTCCTGACCCAGGAATAGAACCTGAGTCTCCTGCATTGCAGGCAGATATGAAATAGTAGCTGCAAAACTTAAGGTGTAAGAGGAAATAACTTTTTTTTCTAAAACAAAGACAAATGAATAAACAAAAGGGAAAAGAAATGCTGATGTGTCATTAGATAAATATTGGTAACTGCTTGTAAGACAGGAAATGAAAGCTGGGGAAAACACAAATACTTGAGATCATCAAAGCATTCCATCACTATTCCAACATATGCAAATACAATTTTGGAGCAAGGCAAAAGAACTCGCTCCTAAGGCTTAAACTTGTGTTTCATCATTACAGCAACACATAAAGTGCTTAATGACTTGGTTTTCGTCCTTTAAAACATTCTTCCTATACCAGCTTTGTTTATAACTCTTCAAATCTTTTCCTCAGTGGGCTCATTCTGTTGTTTGAAGAGCGCCAGCCTGTATGGTTGAAAGAAATGCTCTTAATTGGTTTGAGTGCCGTTTTCACAGAAGGGAGCTGCATGTTATAAATAATAATTGGAAATCAAACGTGTTTTATTAAAGAAAGAGAAGCCATTACGAAACTGTATTGTGTTTAGACTTCGTTTGATGCTCTTTATAAACATCAATGTCATTGTTACATTTTTATGCAAATTATATTGTGAAATAAATTCTTCCTTCAGAAGATTCTAACAGGAATTCAATAGCCTGTCTATTGTCTGAAATGGTAAAATTGCTGCAATTGGATTCTTTTTTTTTTAGTTGAAAATGTTATGGAAATGTTTAATTTGGAATATTTAAAGGACTTAGCTACTTCCGACCTACTTCTTCATGAAACAGTGTGCCCTAAAAATACCATTCCAAATAGTTCTGTGCTTGGCAGGCTCAGCATGATATAAGTTGAAGCCTTTTCTGTAGGAGATGAATTACCCACTTTGAAACTGCTGCATACATTGCTCCCTCTATGGTTATTCTATTTGATTTTCAAGAGATATCTTTTCAGAGCCTTTGAGTCATTATAAATATGCATTCCCAAATGTATTCAAAATACACAAAATAAGGGATTGTGTTTGTTTATTTTTCTTATGCCTTTTTTCTTTTTTTTTGAACCTATATCTGGCTCAGTAATTTTATATTCTTTGAACTTTTAAAAACAAGTTGGTATATTGAGGGAAAATAATGAAATCAAAGATGATGTTAATTTTAAAAAGTAATTAGTCTATTTTGACAAACTTGACAGAAAGAATATGATTATTAATTTTTGTCTAATTGGTTGCATGTGCAAAACCTTCCCATATAAGTTACTTTTAATAAGACCAGCTTGTTAGATGTCATTTTGGTCTCATAGGCAGAAACATATTTGCTTGAATTAAACTATTAAATACTCACTGATGGAATTCTATGTTACATCATCCTAGCAGGCAAAATCAAAATAGTTATTTGATAAAGTCTTTCCTTACTGAATCTTTCTTGAAATTAATTTATTAAGTCTGTCTTCCCTCCTTCTAGGGAAGTAGGAGCTTTGGGGGACTTCCTGATTTGCTTTAGTTATTTATATAGTAGTTCAGTCCACCCAGAACTTCTCTGAATTAAGTGCTCTTTAAAAGCAGCATTTAATCAATATGGAACATAATTCCATTCATTTGGGGTGTAGACACAGTGAGAGTATGTTTTGTGTGCTAAGTTGCTCAGTCATGTCTGACTCTTTGCGGTCCCATGGATGAAGCCGCCAGGCTCCTCCGTTCATGGAATTTTCCAGGTAAGAATCCTGGAGTTGGTTACCACTTCCTACTCCAGGGGATCTTCCCTACACAGGGATCAAACCCACATCTCTTGCATTGGCAAGTGGATTCTTTATCACGCGTGTCACCTGGGATGCCCCAATGAGACAGAAATAAAGCTAAGTGTCACCCCTCCTCCTTTCTTGGGCTTCCCAGATGGTGCTAGTGTTAGAGAACCACCTGCCAATGAAGGAAACATAAGAGACATGTGTTCAACCCCTGATCTCTGGGTAGGGGAGATTCCCTGGGAAAAAGAAATGGCAACCCGCTTCATTATTCTTGCCTGAAGAATCCCATGGGCAGAGAAACCTGGCAGGCTACAGTCCAAAGGGCTGCACAGAGTCAGACACAACGGAAGCTATTTAGCATGCACCACATTCTTTTCTTGTCTATTCCCCATCTGAAGGGTAGAAGACTTTCCCCCTGGGAAAAGGGTATAATTTACGTGTATGAATAGTCCCTTCTTATGCTTGAACAATTGAAGGCAAAAAGAGAAGAAGAGGGCAGCAAAGGATGAGATGGTTGGGTAGCATTACAGATTCAATGGCCATGAACTTGGGCAAACTCCAGGAGATAGTGAGGGACAGAGAGGTCTGGTGTACTGCAGTCCATGAGGTCACACAGTCAGACATGACTTAGCGACTGGACAACAACACTGCTTGAATGAGGCAACCGACTCTCATTTTATCCATTTCACAGTCAGAGGACCTTGGGAAAGGGCAGAAGAGAGGACTGGCTATTTCACTTTCTTCCGTTTTCTCTCAGGCATGCCTTACTCCTTTAGTTAATAAAATATATTTTAATAATATTTAATATCATTGACTCAATNAAACATATATGAAATACCTACTTCTAAATTCTTAAAACTACAAAAAATACTATGTTATTGCTCATTATTTTAATTAAAAAATGGATAGTATTTAGGAGAAATTGACAGTGAGAAAAAAGAATAAAATGGAGTGAGAGAATGTTGCTATTGTGTACTAAAAGGATAGAATAACTGAAATAAAGATGCATGCTTATTTTTTTTTTAATTTTTATTTTAACTTTAGTTTACTTTACAATACTGTATTGGTTTTGCCAAACATTGACATGAATTCACCACGAGTGTACATGGGTTCCCAAACATGGATCCCCTCCCACCTCCCACCCCATAACATCTCTCTGGGTCCTCTCCATGCACCAGCCCCAAGCATCCTGCATCCTGCATCGGACATAGACTGGCGATTCGTTTCTTACATGATAGTATACATGTTTCAATGCCATTCTCCCATCTCATCCCACCCTCTCCCTCTCCCCCAGAGTCCAAAAGTTCACTCTACAGATCTGAGTCTCTTTTGTTGTCTCGCACACAGGGTCTTCATCACCATCTTTCTAAATTCCATATATATGCGTTAGTATACTGTATTGGTGTTTTTCTTTCTGGCGTACTTCACTCTGTATAATTGGCTCCATAAGGAAGAAAATAATTCTCTTTAAAAATGTTGGACAAGTTGGATACTAAAAATTAAATATTATGAAGAAGATTCTAGCCATGGAAGCTTGATAAATGTACATTTGTTTTTCTCTTCTGCAGCTAATACAGACTATAAGTGCAGTAGACAAAGATGATCCTTTAGGTGGACAGAAATTTTTCTTCAGTTTAGCTGCTGTCAATCCAAACTTCACAGTACAAGACAATGAAGGTAAATTTTGGAATGTGTTCATTATGATTTAAGGTGACTTAACAGGAAATTTTCTCCAAATTAACATCTACATATACATGATATATTAATTTATAGATCTGATTGCAAAGGTTTGTTTTCATTAGATTTTTAATAAGATATTTTGGTAATTTCTTACTTAACAGAGTTTACCATTGTTGAATTTTAAATAATAAAATACATGAAAGAAGACAGTATATGGGTATTAATGAAAACACTGGATCTTGCAAACTTCNGATCTTGCAAACTTCAGAAAGGCCAGAAATAATCAGTTTTTATAACAAAATAGTAAGCCACACAGGGAAATGAATGTCTTGGTGAGACTCTTGTGCTAACATCAATGAGATTTAGCAACAACAGATTCACCATAATCAAAAGGCCTAGAAGAGATGAAAAAAAATGAAAAGAAAAAAGCATCCACATTAGCCTGTGAGGGAACTGAGAGCATAAACATAGTTGGCAAAGATGAGATACACTATTTTCCTCTATAATGTATGAATTTTATATGTGATCAAAAATACTAAACATATTTATTGAGTTCTTTTTTTTTTAAAGCAGAAACAAAACAGGTATGCTTCTTTTAGGGCTGCTATAGATATAATTATATACTCCTGCAAGAAATCTAATAACTACATTGCATATGTATAATACTTTCCATGTATGTATACTGGCAGGGCGAGGTTGCTATAGTGCATCTGGTTGGCTTTCAGAATGTCTGAAAGCAGTTTAGGATAATGGATACTTTTACACTGAAATACTCATTTTTAATATCATAGGATTTTTGCACAAATCAGTTGAAGGGATTGCATCAGTTGGTAACATCTGTTTACTAAATCTGAGCTTTTGAAATGTATGTTTTCTTTTTTTGTTTGTTTATTTTTAAATTTTTATTTTTACTTTATTTTGCTTTACAATACTGTATTGGTCTTGCCATACACTGACATGAATCCACCACGGGTGTACATGAGTTCCCAATCCTGAGCCCCCCTCCCACCTCCCACCCCATATCATCTGTCTGGATTATCCCCGTGCACCAGCCCCAAGCATCCTGTATCCTGTAGTGAACATAGACTGGCAATTCGTTTCTTACATGATAGTATACATGTTTCAATGCCATTCTCCTAAATCATCCCACCCTCTCCCTCTCCCACAGAGTCCAAAAGTCCGTTTTATACATCTGTGTCTCTTTTGCTGTCTCGCATACAGGGTTATCATTATCATCTTTCTAAATTCCATATATATGTGTTAGTATACTATATTGGTGTTTTCCTTTCTGGCTTACTTCACTCTGTATAATCGGCTCCAGTTTCATCCACCTCATTAGAACTGATTCAAATGTACTCTTTTTAATGGCTGAGTAATACTCTATTATGTATATGTACCACATCTTTCTTATCCATTCATCTGCTGATGGACATCTAGGTTGCTTCCATGTCCTGCCTATTATAAACAGTGCTGCGATGAACATTGGGGTACACGTGTCTCTTTCAATTCTGGTTTCCTTGGTGTGTATGCCCAGCAGTGGGGTTGCTGGGTCATAAGGCAGTTTGTGTTTGTTAGTCACTCAGTTGTGTCTGACTCTTTGAGACCCCATGGACTACTTTGTCTGCCAGGCTCCTCTGTCTGTGGGATTCCCCAGGTAAGAATACTGAAACCAGTTCCTATTCCCTTCTCCAAGGGATCTTCCTGACCCAGGAATGGAACCTGGGTCTCCTGCATTGCAGCCAGATTCTTTACTGCCTGAGCCATCAGGGAAGCCATTCTACTCCTTTGGACACCTAAAATAATTGTGATTGGAAAAATTAACATTGAATTGGCAGATAAAATGCAAAATGCCCAATTACATCTGAATATCAGAAAAACAACACCCATCATTTTAATTTGCTGAATCTGGTAACTTAAACATAGTATTTAGATGTGGCATTCTTTGTACTGAGTTGACAATATTGAACCTCTTTCTAATTGTATTTTAACTTGTTTTATATTCTTGTTAAACTGAGCCCTGGATCTCAACAAGACACCTCTCAATTTTAAAAAGATAAAGAGACTTGAAATAGTACTGTCTTATCACAGCATTTCACAATTACTGGGAAAACAATTCAAAGCTAATCTTAATTAATTTTTGATAAATAGTACTATTTTCCTATATTAGGTATAGTTCCTGATCCTATGGCTGAAGCCATATGAATACAAACCTGAACATAACTAACTGGAATACCAGTAAAGTCTGGCACCCCACTCCAGTACTTTGCCTGAAAAATTCCATGGATGGAGGACCCTGGTAGGCTGCAGTCCATGGGGTTGCAAAGAGTCGGACACAACTGAGCGACTTCACCTTCATTTTTCAGTTTCATGCATTGGAGAAGGAAATGGCAACCCACTCCAGTGTTCTTGCCTGGAGAATCTCAGGGATGGGGGAGCCTGGTGGGCTGCCGTCTATGGAGTAGCACAGAGTCGGACACGACTGAAGTGACTTAGCAGCAGCTGATGGAATATTTCATCTAATCTTGCATAAATTTACTACTTTCTATTAATGGGTGAATTTTGAAAGAAATTCCAATGACAGACATGACCTTAAAGTTGATCTTCTTGAAAAAATACCCTTGCATTTATCTATAGCCTCATCTTAAAAATCTTTTAATTCTTCTTTTTAAAAATATATTTCCTGCCTCTGTGATACTACACTTGGTATCCCATGCTTAAGAATCCCTCACTTTTCACTAATTTACAGATCAAAACTTTATTATATGATGATTTTTCTGAATACTTAATAAAATGATTTGTATAGAATGGCACTCAGTCATGTTTGACTCTTTGTGACCCCATGGACTGTACAGTCCATGGAATTCTCCAGTCCAGAATACTGGAGCGGGTAGCCTTTCCCTTCTCCAGGGGATCTTCCTAATCTAGGGATTAAAGCCAGGTCTCCAGCATTGCAGATGGATTGTAAAACTTCTGTTGACTCTTTAATGTATCAAAGCTATTGTAGGCAAAATTAAGATTTTGAAATTTTTGAAAAGTTAAAAAAGTCTAAGCAAGAAGATTATAAAAATACTCACATGCATATAAATGATTTATTTTAGTGTAGGTTTGTGAAAGGAAGAGCTGTATCCTAACACTTATTGGAAGAGAAGTCAAAATTGCAAAATTATCAGGGTTACAGTTGATTTATTAAATTTGCTTGTGCACATCTGTTTTGCTAGTCTACTTTCCTAGCTTATGTAGTAATCTACTGATGTAGTAAGATTTTACTTCTTGCTAAAATTTTGGAAATGATTACTTTATGTTCAACCAATATATTCCAAAAAAAAATTGTCACCCCTCTTCTTTCACAATTTTGCTAACCTGCTTCTTTGATTTAGTAATTGCCTAACACTCCCTTACCTACACTGGCATCTTAAACAGCCCTGTGGGGTGGCTAAACAAGACTCAGCACATTGGACAGAGTGTGAAATTATCATCCATGTATATTTATTTTTCGGTCTTTGTTATATAAAGCTAGAAGAAATATTATTAACTCACAACCCAGATTTGAGGATACTGGATAAGTTATCAGATAAAGGAAATATCAGTAGCAATGTACTAGGTAGTAGGGGCTAGATTAAGTCTCTACCTCTTTCAGTATGTCTGTCAGGCACTCTTACATTAGTGTCTTCCACCAGCTATTTAAGTTATGCACTAAATTAATTTTAATGGGTGGAAATCTGAGTTTAAAAATATTAAGTAATTAGCTCACTGTTCTTCATATATTGGAACTTTTGAAAGTTTTTGACTGTATTATCGATTCTAAAAGTGCTACTACCTAAAAGTGCTACTACCTAAAAGTGCTACTACCTAATATTTTTCTTCATGAATATTAAGATTAATGTGTGTTTTGTGTGTGGACACATACATTTGTAAACAAAAACCATTTATT
>SJYQ01002026.1:399393-435572 GCA_006410935.1 Redunca redunca | reverse complement strand
TTTGATAACAATTTTGTGTTTTAAAAAGACACCTTTTTATCATATTTATGTGTTAAACCATGGTGATCAGTATGAGACAAATCCATTGTCTCCAGCTATTTTTAATATCTTAAAATTTATTTTAGATAATACTGCCAGAATTTTAACCAGAAAAAATGGATTCAACAGACACGAAATAAGCACTTATCTCTTGCCTGTGGTGATTTCGGACAACGATTACCCGATTCAGAGCAGCACGGGCACACTCACCATCCGCGTGTGCGCCTGCGACAGCCAAGGCAACATGCAGTCCTGCAGTGCTGAGGCCCTGCTCCTGCCTGCCGGGCTCAGCACGGGGGCTTTGATCGCCATTCTCCTCTGCATCATCATTCTGCTGGGTAAGAAAGGTTGGGGAAAATGTGCTTATTTCCTAGATGGCTTATTTCACTGTGTCTTTAAGAAATGTTTCTATTAAAATTGCTGTTGTTGTTTAGTTGTTAAGTTCTAAGTTCCCCTTGGTTGGGGGAAATAACCAAGATGGAACACCTCTAAAGCTTTTGTAGTGAAGAAAGTAAAAGTGGTAGTGTCTCAGTTGTGTCTGACTCTTTGTGACCCTATGGAATGTAGCCCGCCAGGCTCCTCTGTCCATGGAATTTCCCAGGCAAGAATACTGGAGTGGGCTGCCATTTCCTTCTCCAGGGGATCTTCCCAACCCAGGGGTCGAACCCCAGTCTCTTGTACTGCAGGCGGATTCTTTGCTGCTGAGCCACCAGGGAAGCCCGTCTATTAATTAACCAGGACTGTTGTTTATATTAAAATACATCTGATCAGACAGAGTCATGACCTGTCTTTCTTAAATAATGAAACTGAAAGTTGGAGATATTTAAAACATTTTGCAAGATTTCTGAGTGGCTAAGCCAAGGCCAGGCACCTCACTGTTGTCATTGTGTACATAGTTTTTCAGTAAAGTATATTTCCACTTTTTTTCTTATAGTTTGATGAAGGTCTCACTATGATACCTCTGTACTGTTTAATGTTAACAAAACCCTTTATCTGGTTCACTTATCCCTAAAATGACAATATTTGATTCTATAACCCAGAGCGAATTGCTTTATAACTGCTTTTGAATAAAAAATCAGATTGCTTACTCTCTAGTTGCATTATCTTAAAACTATTGTGAGTATTCCTGTGACCCTAATCAAAAAACACTGTACCTGACATTTTAAGAAGCAGNGTCTTAGTAAGTTTAATTATTCTCATTATTAGAAACGTTTTTATTGTGTAAGATCATTTAGTTGATAACAAGCTGTCTGAGGTTTTAAATCATTAGATCCCAAGTATATGTGTGGGCACAAATTATGAATTTAGCCAAAATAAAAGGTCATATTTCCTAAGAAACTTGTAGAATAAACAGTTTCTTTCTCTTGGTGGTGGCCTATTTATTTTTTAATCACTTTGAAGGTCAAGAACAGTTGTCAATGGATTAAAACTTTCTTTTTTGTTGCATTTAAAAAAGCCCCTTGTTTGCTCTCTTAAACCAGCTTGAGGGCTAGAAGTCTTACAGTTCTAGGTTAATAAAAGAGAAAAACATAACTTAATGCCACTTTACATAATAATATAATTGCCTTCATTCAGGCTGCTGCACCAGAATGCCTTAGACTGGTAGCTTGAACCACAGAAATTTCTCAGAGTCTGGAGACAGGGAAGTTCAAGATCGACTCCAAGATTTTATGTTTGGTGAGGGCATACTTCCTCTTTCACGGATGCTGTCTCGTCTTATACTCTCACATGGAAGATAGAATCATCTCTCTCGTGCCTCATTTGTTCTATTAAGTTTTAAAATTTCATTTATTTATTTTTAAAATTACTTTATTTATTTTATTTTTGATTGTGCTGGGTCTTCATTGCTGTACGGGGACTTTCTCTAGTTGCAGAAAGTGGAGGCTGCGCTCTAGCTGCAGTGTTTGGGCTTTGCATTGTGGTGGCTTCCCGTTGTGGAGCACAGACTCTAGGGAGAGCAGGTTCATTAGCTGTGGTACACACGCCTAGCTGCTCCATGGTATGTGGAATCCTCCCAGACCAGGAACTGAATTCGTGTCCCTTGATGGCAGGCAGATTCCCATTCACTAACCCACCAGGGAAGTCCTTGTGTCTCTTTTTATAAGAACACTAATCCCACTCACTCATGAGGGTTCTACCTCCATGACCTAACTACCTTCCAGAGCCTGCACCTCTATGTATCGTCACATTGGGAATATATTTACGCTTTAAGATATGAAATTGTAGGGGACACATTTCGTCCCCGATACCTCAGTTGGTAGAGAATTCACCTGCAATGCAGGAGATCCTGCTTCAATCCCTGGGTTGGGAAGATCCCCTGGAGAAAGGAAAGTCTACCCACACTAGTATTCTGGCCTAGAGAATCCTATGGACTGTATATTTGCAGAGTCGGACACGACTGAGTGACTTTACTTCACTTCATTAAGTCTCAGTTTAGTTCAGTTAGTCACTCAGTCGTGTCCGACTCTTTGTGACCCCATGAAGTGCAGCATGCCAGGCCTCCCTGTCCATCACCAACTCCTGGAGTTCACCCCAACTCATGTTCCTCCAGTCGGTGATGCCATCCAGCCATCTCATCCTCTGTCATCCCCTTCTCCATCTGCCCCCAATCCCTCCCAGCATCAGAGTCTTTTCCAATGAGTCAACTCTTCTCATGAGGTGGCCAGAGTACTGGAGTTTCAGCTTTAGCATCAGTCCTTCCAAAGAAATCCCAGGGTTGATCTCCTTCAGAATGGACTGGTTGGATCTCCTTGCAGTCCAAGGGACTCTCAAGAGTCTTCTCCAACACCACAGTTCAAAAGCATCAATTCTTTGGCACTCAGCCTTCTTCACAGTCCAATTCTCACATCCATACGTGACCACAGGAAAAATCATAGCCTTGACTAGATGGACCTTAGTCGGCAAAGTAATGTACCTGCTTTTGAATATGCTATCTAGGTTGGTCATAACTTTCCTTCCAAGGAGTAAGTGTCTTTTAATTTCATGGCTGCATTCACCATCTGCAGTGATTTTGGAGCCCCCAAAAATAAAGTCTGACACTGTTTCCACTGTTTTCCCATCTATTTCCCATGAAGTGATGGGAACAGATGACATGATCTTCATTTTCTGAATGTTGAGCTTTAAGCCAACTTTTTCACTCTCCTCTTTCACTTTCATCAAGCAAGAGGCTTTTTAGTTCATCTTCACTTTCTGCCATAAGGGTTGTGTCATCTGCATATCTGAGGTTATTGATATTTCTCCTGGCAATCTTGATTCCAGCTTGTTTTTCTTCCAGCCCAGCGTTTCTCATGATGTACTCTGCATATAAGTTAAATAAGCAGGGTGACAATATACAGCCTTGACGTACTCCTTTTCCTATTTGGAACCAGTCTGTTGTTCCATGTCCAGTTCTAACTGTTGCTTCCTGACCTACAAACAGGTTTCTCAAGAGGCAGGTCAAGTGGTCTGGTATTCCCATCTCTTTCAGAATTTTCCACAGTTGATTGTGATCCACACAGTCAAAGGCTTTGGCATAATCAATAAAGCAGAAATAAATGTTTTTCTGGAACTCTCTTGCTTTTTTGATGATCCAGCAGATGTTGGCAATTTGATCTATGGTTCCTCTGCCTTTTTTAAAACCAGCTTGAACATCTGGAAGTTCACAGTTCATGTATTGCTGAAGCCTGGCTTGGAGAATTTTGAGCATTACTTTATTAGTGTGTGAGATGAGTGCAGCAGTGTGGTAGTTTGAGCATTCTTTCTAGACCTGTAATAAATCCAATATCCTTTAATTTTGTTCTAGTGAGGTTAAGAATATATATACATTCATATATGTACCCGGTAAGATCTTTTCCCTTACTTTCCTCATCTAATTGAATTCACATCTATTTCTTCAAATCATAATTTTTAAAGGATTATGATCAAAATGTTTGGGAATACAGAATGAGGTTGGGAAACTGACACAACCAGTGGGACATTGACTTTAGTTTTCTCCTTTTATCTCTTACCATTATTATGATTACTAAAGTAATAAATTTATTATTAATGATACCTTCCCACAGGAGTAGGGAAATAACCTGTGTGAGTGACACACATTTCTACTTGTGGATCTATACTTATTATTAAGATACATCTAGTTGAAATTCATTTTCTATTGATGGGTGGAGCTGTTTTCCCTCCCTGTTATTTATCTCTAGCCAAACGATGGTAGAGGTAATGAAGATAATGGTAACCTCCGTCAAAAGGTCCCATAGAGGCACTGCTACACTCAGTGCCCCCAACCCTGCAGCAGGCCACCGCCAAACCACTCCTCCACCAGAGACTCCTGGCCACTCAAAGGCAAGTTTGGGTCAGTCTCTTGTGGGGTCACTGCTCCTTTCTCCTGTGACCTGGTATGCACAAGGTTCTCTTTGTGCCCTCCATGACTCTGTTTCCCCAGTCCTGTGTAAGTTCTGGTGGCTCCATGGTGGGGTTAATGGTGACCTCCTTTAAGAGGGCTTATGCTATACCTAGTTATGCTGCAACTAAAGCCCCTTCCCCTGCAGCAGTCCACTGCTGACCCATACCTCCTGGGGAGACACTCAAACACAGGTCTGTCTCAGTCTTTGTGAGGTCTCTGGGTCTCTGGGTCATGGTGTGCACAATGTTTGAGCCCTCCAAGCAAAAGGCAAGGGAGAAAAGGAAAGATATACCCATTTGAATGCAGAGGTCCAAAGAATAGCAAACAGAAATAAGAAAGCCTTTCTCAGTGATCAATGCAAAGAAATAGAAGAAACAATAGAATGGGAAAGACTAGCGATCTCTTCAAGAAAACTAGAGATACCAAGGGAACATTTAATGTGAAGATGGGCACAATAAAGGACAGCAATGGTATGGACCTAACAGAAGCAGAAGATATTAAGAAGAGGTGGCAAGAATACACAGAAGAACTATACAAAAAAGATCTTCACAATCCAGATAATCACAGTGGTGTGGTCACTCACCCTAAGCCAGACATACTGGAATGTGAAGGCAAGTGGGCCTTAGGAAACAGCACTATGAACAAAGCTTGTGGAGGTGATGGAATTCTAGTTGAGCTATTTCAAATCCTGAAAGATGACGCTGTGAA
This sequence comes from Redunca redunca, assembly GCA_006410935.1. Classification (NCBI taxonomy): domain Eukaryota; kingdom Metazoa; phylum Chordata; class Mammalia; order Artiodactyla; family Bovidae; genus Redunca; species Redunca redunca. The sequence continues at coordinate 430,447 of SJYQ01002026.1, read as the reverse complement.
AGTGCTGCACTCAATACGGCAGCAAATTTGGAAAACTCAGCAGTGGCCACAGGACTTGAAAAGGTCAGTTTTCATTCTAATTCCAAAGAAAGGCAAGGCTAGAGAATGCTCAAACTACCACACAATTGCATTTATCTCACATTCTAGCAAAGTATTGCTCAAAATTCTCCAAGCCAGGTTTCAATAGAACATGAACCATGAACTTCCACATTTTGAAGCTGGATTTAGAAAAGGCAGAGGAACCAGAGATCAAATACGTTGGATCATCAAAAAAGCAAGAGAGTTCCAAGAAAACATCTACTTCTACTTTATTGGCTATGCCAAAACTTTTGACTGTGTGGATCACAACAAACTGGAAAATTCTGAAAGAGATGGGAATACCAGACCACCTGACCTGCCTCCTGAGAAATCTGTATGCAAGTCAGGAAACAACAGTTAGAATTGGACATGGAACAATAGACTGTTTCCAAATCGGGAAAAGAGTATGTCAAAGCTGTATATTGTCACCCTGATGATTTATCTTATATGCAGAGTACATCATGAGAAACTCTGGGCTGGATGAAGTGCAAGCTCGAATCAAGAGTGCCAGGAGAAATATCGATAACCTCAGATATGAAGATGACACCACCCTTATGGCAGAAAGTGAAGAAGAACTAAAGAGCCTCTTGATGAAAGTGAAAGAGGACAGTGGAAAAAGTTGGATTAAAGTTCAACATTCAGAAAACTAAGATTATGGCATCTGGTCCCATCACTTCATGGCAAATAGATGGGGAAGCAATAGAAACAGTGAGAGATTTTATTTTGGGGGGCTCCAAAATCACTGCAGATAGTGACTTCAGCCATGATATTAAAAGACACTTACTCCTTGGAAGAAATGTTATGACCAACCTAGACAGCATATTAAAAAGCAGAGACATTCCTTTGCCGACTAAGGTCCATCTAGTCAAGGCTATGTTTTTTCCAGTAGTCTTGTATGGATGTGAGAGCTGGTCTATAAAGAAACCTGAGCACCAAAGAATTGATGGTTTTAAACTATGGTGCTGGAGAAGATTCTTGAGAGTCCTTTGCACTGCAAGGAGTTCCTACCAGTTCATCCTAAAGGAAATCACTCCTGACTATTCATTGGAAGGACTGATGCTGGAGTTGAAACTTCAATACTTTGGCCACCTGATGCAAAGAGGTGACTCATTTGAAAAGACCCTGATGCTGGGAAAGATTGAAGACAGGAGGAGAAGGGGATGACAGAGGATGAGATGGTAGGATGGCATCACTGACTCAATGGACATGAATTTGAGTGAACTCTGGGAGTTGGTGATGGAAAGGGAGGCCTGGGGTGCTCCAGTCCTTGGGGCTGAAAAGTTTGGACAGGACTGAGAGACTGAGCGAGCAGGTGAGTTGAGATTCATATGTGATTTTTGTAGTTAATTCAGTGTAGTAGTAATTTGAATTCACTCTTTGCCATCATGTGACCCAGTATTTCGTTTAATCTCATGAGTCGTATATATTTCCATGAAAAATCTGGTAAATTTCTAAGCCAATAATGTCTAAATAATGTGGTCTTTCCCCTGCCAGTAATTAAGGTGCTCCAGGAACAGCACAAGAAAAAAAAGTACGTGAATCCATCATCAAAGCTATTTAACATATATGAATACTTTATATCTTGTGAAGAAAGCTGCCTTTTTAATATTGCATACAAATGTAAAACTATGGGCGTATGTTTGCCCTTCTTAGTTGTTTTATTTGAAATTGAATTTGATTTGGGTCTTTTTTATACAACATCTTATGTCACTATTTAATGCAAAATAGAAATGATATCTACCATCAGGAACTATCTTTAAACAGTTCTTAGAAAAATAGGCGTAACAATATTTCAAAAACTCTTACACATTGCTTTAAAAATGATTCAGAATCACTGTTCTTAAACTTTAACCATTTTAGTAAATCCTTCAACATTCCCCTCTCCTCTCACCATCGCCCCCTCCAACCCTGAAGAAAAAAATTAAGGAAGTGCAAAATTTATCCTAAGTTCTAACCTGTTCCAGAAAAACCTAAATAACTTAAACTGGTTTATAGTACCTCCCATTGTTATTTATAGAGTATTTCAGACGGATCTCTGATGCATCTTTTTTTTTCCTTTTTTTTTCTGAAGTTATAGTAGTACTGTTCGCAGCTCTGAAAAGACAGCGGAAAAAAGAGCCTCTGATCTTGTCTAAAGAAGACATCAGAGACAACATCGTGAGCTATAATGATGAAGGTGGCGGAGAGGAGGACACTCAGGCCTTTGATATCGGCACCTTGAGGAATCCGGCCGCTATTGAGGAAAAAAAGCTGCGACGAGATATTATTCCAGAAACCTTATTTATCCCCCGGAGGACTCCGACGGCCCCGGATAACGCGGACGTCCGGGATTTCATCAATGAAAGGCTCAAGGAGCACGACCTGGATCCCACGGCGCCTCCCTACGACTCGCTCGCTACCTACGCCTACGAAGGGAACGACTCCATCGCCGAGTCTCTGAGTTCCTTGGAATCAGGTACCACTGATGGAGACCAAAACTACGATTACCTCCGAGAGTGGGGCCCTCGGTTTAACAAGCTGGCGGAGATGTACGGCGGCGGGGAAAGCGACAAAGACGCTTAACCAAGGATATCTGTTCTGCTCCGGCAAGAGGAAGTTAACTTGACCCACACCGTCTCCACTTCACAATGTTTGGTATTCCAGGAGAATTTTCCTGCCACTCAGCACAATTTTCTTTCCCCATTTCCTTTTTAATTTGTTCAGTAATTACATTAATTCTTCCCTGTAGGATGTCTCATGGAATATATACGACATTTTATTTAATCACTTCCAAGAGCCAAAGCTATGGAAATTTAGTGTTGTTCATCTTAGGAAATAAAAGATAATTTCAGAATCATGAACAGGATAGTCCTCCCTTAAACAACCTCACAGACAAGCCGCTTCTGTTAGGTACATGCCCTGCCCTTGCAAATGAAACTTTTAAAAAGGTGAAGAAAAATTTTAAAGTATATCCTGTTCTGTACATTAAATTAAACAAAAACAAAAACATGTACATGTGGTGTTAGTAGATGTGATATGCAACCTGGTATACAAACGTTTGTGCAATTTCATTTCATCAAATTCTATCTGCTAATGTTTTATATTTATATTTTTGTATTTATTTTTAAAAAAATAAACCAGTTTTTACAACTACCTTGTCTCTAGCTTCTTTTTTCCCCCCCTAGGAAGAAAGCATTCTCCAGGGACTAAATATTTTGGCACAAAATTACACTGAATGTCGGTAAGAACACAAAGTCGTTATAATTACTGTTGAGTAACCAAATCCATATGATTTGCATAAGAATTATTTTTCCAATCAGTCTTGCTATTTTGTGATATGTGAAAACCTCTTCACATTAAAACTGATCGTCATTTACAGATCACCTAAAAATTTATCATGTAAGAAAATTTAAAACATAGCCATCTTGCTACTAAATATCCCCAAACACCAGCAATGCAGTCATTTTATTTTGTTTTTAACTCACTAAAATAATATCTGAAAGAATGAAACGTTTTCTTATTTTTGTATGACATTTGTGCTATTCAGGTTTATGGGCAATAATAGTTCAGACAGATTTCATACTGAAATAATCTTTTAATGGAAAATATGCTTACCTCCCACAGTGACTTTGAAATTCTAGTAATGACAGTAATAATGCTGAGTATTCTATTAAGATACAGCAATGTAATTATGTAAAGTTTCCAGAAATCCATTACATATTACATATTTGTAAAAAAAAGTCTGTTTTTCTGTCAATGAATGATTGAATAGAAAGGAAAAGAAGTACTGACTGTTAATTATCCAGAGTTCCTGAGGTTCAGGGAAGCCAACTACCATTAACTGATGCCTCTTTTCTCAAGATCCAAACATGATTTATTCATAAATGGAGCACTTTGTTGGGTCTACACTAGGAAGTCACATTCCCTGCCGAGTTTATCATAAACAATACCAAAGATCTCTGTGCTTTTCAATTAGTGAAAATGGTATGCTTTTGGAGCGAGTCAGAGGGCAATATTGACATATCCTTAATGCAGAATTAATTTTTTCCACTCTTTTTGAATGATATTTTCCCCCCAGCTTCCAGACTAAAAGACGTACATCCGTCTGACCACAGAGGTTTTAGTTTTCATAGTAATATAATCATGAAAGAAAAACAACCCATGTGTTTTAATTAAAATTACAGTCACATTAGAAAGCTAAGTGACATATCAGACCATAGTAAAGCCTAAGTTGGTCAGCTTCCTATATTCCAAGAACCCATTCTCACACTCAGAAAGTTGACTGCCAGAAAGACAAAATTTAAGAGAAAAAGAATGTTTGATCATATATGCTGAACTAAAGAGAAAACTCTTTATTCAAATAAAATCAGCAAAAAATAGAAAAGATGAAAGTATATCTCATGAGCATTTTGTGTTAGTTTATGTTCAAACTATAGTGTTCATCTGATTGAAAATCAGTTTAAAGAGTTCCAGCATTAGTTATTTTTGTTAGTATTAGATGTCAGTAATTAGAATTTGAATATTTATAATTATCCTCATTCAGATAATTTCAGACATTAACTTGCTCTGCCATTTACTCTGTCATCCAATTTTTATATATTTTAAGAATCAGTGAGCTCTAGCATCATTCAAACCAGGCTTACAAAAATTCTTTTTTAAAGAGATTGATTAATAGACTTCTTTGGCAATATAAAATCTATATTGCACAGAAATCATTTTCAAAAGTATTGAGACAGTCCTTGGTATCAGATACTCTAATATCTTTTGATAATGAAGGTGATGTGTTATATAATTAATTTCTTAGAGACTCTGAAACTAAAAAATATACCTATAATGATGGGCTCAGACTGTAAGTTTCTCTTACACTATGCTCTCCCAAAGGCATGCCCAATATATAGATTATTCTATGTCCACAATTTCTTTTATATGCGCAGTGGGGAAAAATGTCTCTCAGTGACATGTTGATTTTATGAGACAACTATGTACCTATTTCTTTATTCATCTATTATTTTGATCACTTATTATAAAAATCAGAATATCCCAGATACTAGAGATGTAATATTAATAATCATATGTAATTTTTATATATGCATGTAATTCCTCTACTAGTGCAAATGGGGCTGGGGGGTAAAATAGTCACCCAAACAGAATTTGTAGCAAAATACCTACTACTAACTTTTTAAAGCACGATGAAAAGTAATTATTTTGTTGTCCTTTTTCATGTTTTAAATATTCAGATAACAGAAATAAAATAGTTTACAAACCTTTGGTCATTAGAAATGGTGATTAAGTTAATCAGTTCCCCTTTTTCTATTTTCAACAGAATATCAAAGAAAATTTATGTAATGATAAAGTCATGCTCTAAGTCTGAGTTTTTCTCTGCATAAGTAGACATTGTCACACAACTTCAAGAGTTCCAGACACTTTTCAGGAGACTCAAACATACAAACCATGAGTAATTAGATGTTTGGGCTTCCCTGGTGGCTGAGATGGTGAAGAATCTGCCTGCAATGTGGGAGACCTGGGTTCGATTCCTGGGTTGGGAAGATCCCCTGGAGGAGGGCATGGCAGCCCATTCCAGTATTCTTGCCTGGAGAATCCCAATGGACTGTAGTCCACCAGGCTCCTCTGTCCATGGGGTTGCAGAGACGGATATGACTGAATGACTAAGCACAGCACAATTAGATGTTTAGGATGGTCTAAAATAAATAAAGATTAAGAATTGAGAATTAGGGATGTCTACATATTCAGGTTCATTTATGAACACATCTACTAGGAATCTATAAATAATGACTTCACCATGCCTTCACCAGCTACAGCTCTCCCTGTGGGCACTGGCTTAACCTGTACTGTACCTCCCTACCCAGTGGCCTTGCTCCTGGGTGGGCACCACTGGGGGCTCTGAAGAACTAGACAAGCTGCAGTTGCTGGTGGCAGTGAAGGGAACCTCCTTGACTCACATGTTGCCCTTCCAGACCTACTACAAATGCCTTCTGCTCCTGAGCCAAAGGTAAAATAGACCCTTGGTGTCCTTTTTCACCTTCCTGTTGCTCTGTAAGAGTGCAGGACTGGCCTAGAGAGAGGGCCCTCCAGCTTGGACATCCTGTAGGTTGAAATAATGTGAAGATAGTAGCATCTGGTTAATTTTGCTTAGCTGCTGGATACAGCTGAGTCTTTCCGTCTTCACTCCAATGCTTCATTCAACACCAAGACTTTTTAGTTGTTGTGGACCATACCCTTTTGGGAAAATTCCCCATCCAAGAAGTTGGATACCTTTCATCTTCAAAGCATACACAGAATCCCACCATGTTTCACCATTTCCATTGCTAACCTGAACCATCTACATCTGCTTTCTTGATTATTAGCAGCACTTAACTTCCCTAACTGTTCTCTCTCCTGTCACCTTGTCCCACTCACACTCCACCATCAGCACTGAGATCAAAGAAATATTTTTAAAAATGAATTTCCCATTTGATTGTTCCCTGGTTCTAAACTCTCTCCTTCCTCATTTTATTCAAGAATAGAAGGCAAGCTCCTTATAATGTCCTAAAGTCCTCTCCAGAACCATTGACCTCATCTCCCATTTATTTACTCCAGCTCCCATTTATTCTCACTCTTTGCTGTTCCCCTCTGACTTCATGTGTGTGACCATTCCTTCTTCATGTGTGTGACCATTCCCATTGGGTCCTTACTTTCCTCAGGTTCCTTATGAAATGCTATCTTAATTCAGGTCTGCCCTGTCCACCTTACTTAATGGAAAGTCCCTCAGTCATGTTGGACTCTTTGTGATCCCATAGACTATACAGTCCATGGAATTCTTCAGGCCATAATACTGGAGTGGGTAGCCTTTCCCTTTAGGGGATCTTCCCAACTCAGGGATTAAACCCAGGTCTCCCATAATGCAGGTGGATTCTTTACCAACTGAGCTATCAAGGAAGCCCTGAGCTATAAGGGAAGTCCAAAGTCGCTCAGCCGTGTCCAACTCTTTGTGACCCTTACTTAGAGTTATAGAATTTCCCTAGGCTGACTCATTGTTCTTACTGCAATGGTTTTCTCCCTAACACTAACACCATTTTAATGTGTTATATGACTGATTTGTTACTCTGACTATTTTCTGTCTCTCTCAGAAAGAATGTGGAATTCACGACAGCATGGATTTTGTATTTTGTTCTTCGTGCTGTCTGATAAACAGAATATATCTGTTTAGGTATTCAATAAACACTTGGAAGAATTCATAAATATTGAGCAATTTATCACACATTATTAATTAAAAATTTAAATGTATATATATACATATTATGCTTATGATATTTCTGTCTCCTCCTTTTTAGATAGTGAACTACTCAAGGTTATAGGCTATGTCTCTTTGTTCATTTACCAAGAACCATTTTACTTCAAGACTGATACAATACTTAGTACTTGAGTATTATTTTAGGATAAATGTTGATTAGCCAATGATTATCTTGGCTAATTATTCTAGGAAACTAGAGGTGCATCTTTTTAAAAAAATGTAATATGAAAATTTTATTCCATATATTTACTTTTGATATGATTTCATATTCAACATTGTAGCTAACCTTTATGAAATTACCACTTACTGATTTTTTGTATAGTATTATAGCAAAGACGAATTTCCACAATTATCCGAAAAGATGTTTAAGATATTCTGTCTTTTCCAATTACTTACCTGGGTGAGGCCAGATATTCATTATATCAACCAAAACAACATATCACAACAAGTTAAAGACAGAAGCAGAGAAGGACACACAAATCTGAGAAAGTCAAAACAATGTTTTAAATGAAGTTATATGGTTAATGTGTTTGGAATATTTACAAAGTGCTAAAAACTATAATAGTGGGAATTGACATAAAATAAACTAAGTGTTAGAGGAAGAAACTGACTAACTTTTCAGGTTCTGTTCTGATGTGGCTGGAGTCTGGGACATGACTTTCAGGAAATTAAGAATGCAAAAACTCAAGTAAAGGGATAGTTGATCAGGGAAAGTTTTGAGAAAGATTATAATGAAAGGGAACAGAAGACCAGAGCCCCGAGGAAGCCTATTCTGCTTCTTTGCCAAAAGGCACTGACATTCAATGTTTGAATTGATCTACTTCTTGTATTCTTTTCTTATTTGTTTCCTACAGGCTGTGATTACTAACATAGAGTTCCGTTTGCATTTTCTTGATTACTTTTAAATGTCTCACTTGTTGAAATTGCCAAAATATACTAAGCTACTGATATTCAAAGAGAACAGCCTGTAAATTGACCTAGGCATGGATGCTTCCTCCATGGCTCAGCGGTAAAGAATCGCCTGCATTGCAGGAGATGCAGGGGATGCTGGTTCAATCCCTGGGTCAGGAAGATCCCCTGGAGGAGGGCATGGTAACCCACTCCAGTATTCTTGCCTGGAGAATCCCATGGACCGAAGAGCCTTATGGGCTACAGTAGGGCCCCAAAGAGTAGGACATGACTGAAGACACTGAGCACACAAGCGTAAACTCAGGAGACAACCTTGAATAAAGAACTTACACAAAAAAAGAAAATGATCTGAGGGAATTAATGTGAATGAGCAAAGATACTTGGAGTCAAAGGTACGCTGATGGTTAAAGACAAAAATACAAATATAAACAAATATGAACTCAAAACAAATAAATAAAACAAGCCAGAAAAACTCTATAATTTTTCATCCACTAAAACATTTTTAATGCATGTTATACTCTTCATCCACTTTCCATAATAATTTTTATTTCTTTAAGATTACAAATATTGTATTTACTTCCATGCTGAACTGGCTAAGTCATTTTCAGATGTGGAAACCAGCTAAGCAAAAGAAGAAGAGAAAAGGCTCATTTCACAACTCAAATGAGTAAGAGCAAAAGCAAACAAAAAAAGCAAATAAAGTTACTTGGTTTAACCTTACTTTCTACTACTATTATAGATGGGATTCTTTTAGAATATGCATAAATGAGTAGTGTAGACATTTTTAAAATTAAACTAAAGGATTTACATAGGAAAGAATTAATAAGAACATAAAAGAAAACTGGTAGACAACCTGTCAAAGTTCTTTTCCAGCTGTGGAACATGACATTTACAACTCCACAGGAAGAATAGCACAGCAACTTCATTCCCAAATTTATCTGAACAAACCTCCTACACAGTGTGAAATATTTAGAAGCTTTCCTAAGACTCTTGCCATGATCTTTGCCTCTCTCCTTTTACAATCAAGAGGATTTTAAATGAGTTTTTGATTAATATGTAAAATCTATGCCACTGTGTTACAGTTTACATTTATTTCCATTATCCCCACTATTAATATAGCTTATAATAAATCTTTCCTAAATGATTTTGTCAATGTCAATGAAACATTGTGAAAAACAGTGGAACAGTGATTGATTGTACTTCTGGCATATTCTACTTTTCTTTTAGAAGAGCAGGGTTTTAGCACTACAAAGTTATTTATTTGAAATTATTATTTACCTTTTCTCATCTTTATTGAGATATAATTGATATATAACATTGTGTAAGCTTAAGTGTACAACATAATGATGATATATGTATACATCTTAACTACATAACTTTCATATTTGTTTATTCAAAGAGTTAAACCTTTTTATAGGTAGAATTTATCTCTGCCTTCATAATGACTCTGAGCAAAGAAACAGTCTTTCAAAAGGAAGTAGGCACTTTAGTAGTGCCAACATATGGAACATTCTATTGCTAGACCTTTCTAATTTAGATTAAAGCAACTCCTTAATTTTTAGGTTGCATTTGGTTAAACACTTAAACCTGATAAAATGCTAGTTTCAACCAATACATTGGACATTTAAGTAGGTATTACATTAATACTTGTTGAGTGATTGATTAATCTTGGCATTCTAATACTTTGTTTTCTAATTTTGGCACTGTGGAAAATGTCAGGTTCCATGCCTTCTCTACCCTCAACCAAAAAGGCAACATGTTTCATTCATATTTGAAAAAGCATATTCTAGAAATGTCACAGTAACCTTTTAAGATGACAGTCTCTGCCTAGGAATTCTTGACAGCAGCTATGCACAATTATGCCAGCTATATATCGAAAATTTTTTACATCATCTTCCAAAAGTGATAGTCTGAGCAGACAGCATTTAGATGATGGAAGGAAATGCAAACTTGATGCACACTTTTATAAGCTTTGAGATAAGAATAGAATAAGTAAAGTTTCATTTCTGGCTTATTCTTGTTAAATGAGTAACAATTTCTTATTTCTTGTTAAAATGAGTAATTTATTTAAAGATAATCATAATAGGTTTTCATTCCTTTGTGAAGTTTATCCCAATGCCTTATTAATATAAAACATTGAGCACAATTAATTTTTGTGCTTTGATGCTTTCATTGATGTATTTTTTTCAATTTTATTGAAAAGTAAGAAAAAGACAAATGCCAGGTTGTTCTCCAAATCATTTAAAATATAGTGATGCATCTCTTAAGTAGTAAACATAAGGACCTAAAGTATCAATGATTAAGAATATCTTTAATGTGTGTTCTTATACATAGAATATTAAGGTTATTCTAATTTATGATAATAATAAACCTTCCTGCCAATGCATCAGGGAGATGCCCTGGGGCAGGAAATGACAAGCCAATCCAGTTTTCTTACCTGGGAAATCCCATGGACAAAAGGAGCCTGGTAGGCTACAGTCCATGGGGTTGCAAAGAATCTGACATGACTGAGTCGACTTAGAACACATGCAGTGATTAATATGATAGAGATGATGATGATAAGGATAATTTTAAGTAACATTTATGTGCCTAATATTCCAGAGTTTGTTCAAAGTCTTACATATACCTTTAAGTGTCACAATGATTCTGTAAGGTAAGTACTACTATCATCTCCATTTTATATATGAGGAAATACTAGTGAGGATTAAATAAAATTGCCCAAATTTCTACTGTTTTTATACAGTGGAGCTGGGAAACACAATTGGCTCAGTTCTAAGGTTGGTGGTCTTTAACCCAAGCTTTTATTCTTGGTAAGGATAAAATAATAAAATCTTATATATCAGGGTAGTAATGATAATGAGGAGATTTCTATCAAGTGTTGTTTATAGAGAATGAACTTTTTAATTAAACAATAGGTCGTTGCATTTAAAACACACAATTGGCTTTAGCTTCATGGCTGGGACTGGGCTATCATCTAGGCCAGTAAAATTTCTGTAATTCTGAACTCTCAATTTAGTTGGGGTTTTTCCCCTTGAGCTCTCTAACATAGGAGGGATTCTAGAATCCATTCCTCAACTGGGCCACAAGTGTGTGGAGAGACCATTGAAAAATTGAAATAGTAAAGAGGGTATTTCTCTGGTAAGTGGACATAAATGGTATCCTTTTAATGTTAAAGAGGTGGGAGTTCTGTAAGCACGAGCAAGGGACTCCTTGGAGAAGACTAGTAAGAGGTGTGTGTTGAGGGGTGGAGACCCCAGGGCCAGAAATTAAGCAATCCTGGAGCAGAGATATCAACCCTGAGTACTTGTTGGAAGGACTGATGCTGAAGCTGAAATTCCAGTATGTCGGTCATCTGATGCAAACAGCTGACTCACTGGAAAAGTCCCTGATGCTGGGAAAGATTGAGGGCAGAGGGAGAAGGGGACATCTGAGGATAAGATGGTTAGACTCATCAATGAGGCAATGAACTTAAACTTGGGCAAACTTCCGGAGATAATGAGGGACAGAGAGGCCTGACCTGCTGTAGTCCATGGGGTTGCAAAGAGTTAAATATGACTGGGCGACTGAACAACAGAACAGAGCCTAGGATAAATATATCTACTGGGCGGGGTGTGGGCTGGCGACACTTATGGTTTAAAAGCTTGAAGAGTATATATTTGAATAAACCACTGCGCTTCTCTGTAAGTTTGGTAAGCTAGATGGCAATTCCACAGGACTCCGTGGGCTAGAGCCCTGTGACTGCACTGTGGGAGAAGAAATGAGACCTTGATTTGAATCTACAATTCCGGTGGCCCCATGGGGATGAGCACATACCTGGCTGAGGAGATCGCGTGATGAGATGGAGCATTTTGAGGGAAATCGATCAGCAAAGTCTAATGCAAGGATCCAGTGATGGTGGTCGCACACATGTTAGCTCCAGCAGAGAGCACCATGTCTATTCTTTCCGTGGCCTTCAGAATGCTGTAGGAAGTCCCCACAAAGGGGAAGAGCACAAACTCTATAAGAATTCTCTGGATTCAGAGTTGACTGGGACATCCTCATCATTGAAGATGAAATCGGGTTCATCTTGGTCGCTCTCTCAAAAAGAGTGAAAGATCCTCTGGACCTTATCAACCTAAGGAGAGTTTCACTTCATCTAATCTCCTCCTTGGGCTTTGAGCCTTTGATATAATAACTGTAATAGAAGGGTGAGCTTCCTGCAAGTCATAAAAATCCTTGTAAGCAGGGGAAGGGATTTTTCTCTCTTGTAGGGCTTGTGCTTTTGGTTTGGACTCTCCCTCCTCATTTGAAGACTTGGTGATGGCATTGGGATTCTTGGTGGCAGCTGCCTTGGCTTTAATTCTCATAGACCTGGTCCTGGGGTGCCCTCTTATGAGTGGGTGGAGTGAGGATCATCAGTATCACTCAAGAATTGTGCCCTCACGGTCTGGGAGTCTTTTAGAAGGTTATGTATATTGGGGTCAGCTTCCCTGGTGGCTCAGCAGTAAAGAAACTTCTTGCAATGCAGACTCAGGAGACACTGGTTCAATCCCTGGGTCTGGAAGACTTCCTGAAGGAGGGCATGGCAATGCATTCCAGTATTCTTACCTGGAAAATCCAATGGACAGAGAAGCCTAGTGGGTTACAGTCCATAGGGTCGCAAAGAAACGTGATTGAAGCGACTGAGCACAGCATAGCACATTATGGGGTCCTTGGAAAAACCAGACTATTGCCTCATTTCTGGGGAAGTGAGTAACAGTTCAGAGTTAGTATTAAACACTATCCTACCAACTGTCAATCAGCCCCCTAGCTTTTTTTTTTCTCCCCTCTCCTACGGTACCAGGTCTTTTAAAATATTTTGCATCTGAAGACAGATGGTCCCTGAAAATATCTGCAGTGGACATCCCTTGGTGGGGGAGTAGGTAGTCACTTCCCTCTCCAGGATGTTTCAGTAGATCTCACAGAGAGGTGGTCAGCCTTCCCTAGAGTGATGGCATCAGGATCATTCAGACCTAGACTTGGAGAGTGAAGAATTAGGGTTTTGGGATGTGGGTATATGCCTGGGTGCTGAGCAGTGCCTTGGCTACTTTTATGGGCATTTCCCATTTGGTTAGGAGTTTGATGAACTTTCCTGATAGCTCAGACAGTAAAGAATCTGCATGCAATATAGGAGATCTGGGTTTGATTCTTGGGTTGAGAAGATCCCCTGGAGAAGGGAATGGCTACCCATTTCAATATTCTTACCTGGAGAATTCCATAGACAGAGGAGCCTGGCAGGGTTTAGAGCTCAGTGTTCTTGTGCAGCCTGAAAACACAACAGCCAGGGAAAGATAACCTCCCCCTCCTCTTTTTAGGGTCATTGCCTGGCACATTTATACAGTACCTCACACTTGGGAGGGAGGAAATTGCCACTTTCCTCTCCTGGCCACTAACTAACATCATTGGACCTTGTGAAAACTTAGCCAGTTGTCCTAAGAATTGGTAGTTGGGTTCTTGTGTACCTTTGGAAACCAATTGTTCTGGGTTTGCTAAGGTAACATTTGTATCATAAAGTCCTAAAGTGTTGGGTGGTGAGCCTCCCACTTCAACATGGGAAGTGAAATAGAGAAATCCATTACTCATAGGTCCTGGGAAAAAGTAAAGAGTCTGCCCTGAAAGGAAACATGAAGCTCAATGCAAGGGATAAGTAGAGAGAGTAGGGCAGGACATGGGCCCATGGTTTTATTAGGGTCACAGGTGGAGTGCTTGGTTCCTAGGCTAAGGAAGGGTTGGTCAATTCAAACTACAAGGAACAGGGTTTTAATATGCTACTGTTACAAATTATCACAAATTTAGTGCCATAAAAACAGCAAATGTTTATTAACTAGAAGTTCAGAACTTTAGTACTTCAGTGATCTGATGGTTGTTGTTCAGTGGCTAAGTCATGTCTGACTATTTGTGACTTCATGGACTGCAAAAAACCAGACTTCACTGTCCTTCACTGTCTCCCAGAGTTTGCTGAAACTCATGTCCATTGAGTTAGTGATGCCATCCAAACACCTTATCCTCTGTTGCCCCTTTCTCCTCTTGCCCTCATTTCTTTCCCAGTATCAGAGTCTTTTCCAGGGAGTCAGCTCTTCCCATCAGGTGACCAAAGTATTGGAGCTTCAGTGTCAGCATCAATCCTTCCAGTGAATATTCAGGGTTGATTTTCTTTAAGATGGACTGGTTTGATCTCCTTGCAGTCCAAGGGACTCTCAAGAGTCTTCTCCAGCAACATAATTCTAAAATATCAATTCTTCCTCGCTCAGCCTTCTTTATTGTCCAATTCTTACATCCACACTTAAAAAGTTAAAATCGAGGTGTCCATCAAGTTCAGTTCACTCATGGCCTCTGTAGGGGAGAATCTATTTCCTTGACTTTTTAAACTTCTGAAGTCACTTGCAGTCCTTAGTTATGGTTCCTTTACTCTATCTTAAAATCCCTCAGTGATGGCTTGTCTTTGCATTACATGACTCTGACTTTCCCTTCTTCTATTATCCATTGCTAACATCTGCTGGATCATTGAGAAAGCAAGAAAGTTCCAGAAAATCATCTATTTCTGCTTTATTAACTATGCCAAAGCCTTGACTGTGTGGATCACAATAAACTGTGGAAAATTCTGAAAGAGATGGGAATACCAGACCACCTGACCTGCCTCTTGAGAAACCTGTATGCAGGTCAGGAAGCAGCAGTTAGAACTGGACATGGAACAACAGACTGGTTCCAAATAGGAAAAGGAGTACATCAAGGCTGTATGTTGTCACCCTGGTTATTTAACTTATATGCAGAGTACATCATGAGAAACACTGGGCTGGAAGAAGCACAAGCTGGAATCAAGATTGCCAGGAGAAATATCAATAACCGCAGATATGAAGATGACACCACCCTTGTGGCAGATAGTGTAGAAGAACTAAAGAGCCTTTTGATGAAAGTTAAAGTGGAGACTGAAAAAGTTGGCTTACCGCTCAACATTCAGAAAATGAAGATCATGGCATCTGGTCCTATCACTTCATGGCAAGTAGATGGGGGAAACACTGTCAGACTTTATTTTGGGGGGCTCCGAAATCACTGCAGATGGTGATTGCAGCCATGAAATTAAAACACACTTACTCCTTGGAAGGAAAGTTATGACCAACCTAGACAGCACATTAAAAGCTGAGATATTACTTTGCCAACAAATGTCAGTCTGGTCAAGGCTATGGTTTTTCCAGTGGTCATGTACGGATGTGAGAGTTGGACTATAAAGAAAGCTGAGAGCCAAAGAATTGATGCTTTTGAACTATGGTGTTGGAGAAGACTGTTGAGAGTCCCTTGGACTGCAAGGAGATCCAATTAGTCTATCCTAAATGAGATCAGTCTTGGGTATTCATTGGAAGGACTGATGTTGAATCTGAAACTCTAATACTTTGTCCAACTGATGCAAAGACCTGACTCATTTGAAAAGATCTCAATTCTAGGAAAGATTGAGGGCAGAAGAAGGGGACTACAGAGGATGAGATGGTTGGATGGCATCACTGACTCAATGGACATGGGTTTGGGTGGACTCTGGGTGTTAGTAATGGACAGGGAGGCCTGGCGTCCTGCAGTTCATGGGATCGCAAAGGGTCAGACACAACTGAGTGACTGAACTGAATTGAAGAACCTTATGATCACATTGAGTTCAACTAGAAAATCTGGGATAACCTCTTATTTTAAGGTCAACTGATTTGTAACCACATTTCCATTTGCGTCCTGAACTTCTTGTCAAGTAAAGAAACATGCAAGAATGCAAGATTAGGATGTTTTTACCTTAAGGGAGCCATTATTCTGCCTACATATTNTTTTTTTTTTTTCCCCTTTGGCGCTGCTGGGTCTTTGTTGCTTTGAGGTCTTTACTCAGGTGAGGGCTGGCTGCTCTCCAGTCGAGCTGTATGATCTTCACCTTGCAGGGCCCTTTCTTGTTATGGGGCTATAGGGCACACAGCCTTGAGGTGGGCTCGGTAGGTGCAGCACATGAGGTGGGTTCAGTAGTTGTGGCTGCCAGGCTCTAGAAGACAGGCTCAACAGTTGTGGCACATTGGTTTACATTGCTCTGCAACATGTAGGATTCTACTGGATCAGGTATCAAACCCAAGTCTTCTGCATTGGCACGTGGATTCTTTACCACTGAGCCACCAGGGAAGTCCCCTACACAGGTTTGAAGTTCAAAAACATCCACTTCTGTTACTTTGTATGTGTGTATGCATGCTCAGCTATGCAATTGTGTCCAACTCTTTGCAACCCCAAGGACTGTAGCCCATCAGGCTTCTCTGTCCATGGAATTTTTCCGACAAGAATACTAGAGTGGGCTGCCATTTCTTCCTCCAGGAGATCTTCCCGGTCCAGGTTTTAAACCCATGTCTCCAGTGTCTCCTGCTTTGGCAAATGGATTCCTTACCACTGAGCCACCTGGGAAACCAGTTTAGTTTACATTAGTCAAGTGATGACCTCTTCAATGTTGGATGTAAACAGGGGAAGGTGAACAGTTGGTGAGTTTTGTTTCTACCTAATTTCTGTAGGATCCTTAATCCTCCACCCCTCATTTCTTTTATCCTCTTCTTGATCTGTTATCTTCTCTAGAGAAATGTTTCCACATTTCTCTCACTTCTGGTCCTTTTCTCTTTCAAGCAACCTTCCTATAACTGGTGTTCTGAAAACTATCAAATCCCAGATATGTGTTCAGTATTTTGGCTTTTAGTACTGGAATTTCTCTAACTGAAGGTAGTTTATGATTTGTTGAAATTTTCCTCTTTCCCTTGTGCTTTCTCAGGAAATCTCTTAAATTTCCTCTCTTGCATAACTGCCTCTGCTTTCTTTACCTTCAGGCTGCAGCACTATGGAATGTTACTGTTTATGTCTCTACTCACAAGTAATGAAAATTTTATCGTATGGTCTGTTTCTTAGTAAATCTGAAGGTGTGGCAGATGTGTGCATGTGTGTGTTTTACCACTCATTGGTCTTAAGATTTTGGTGGGGAGAATATATAGAGAAAATGTGATTCAAGCAAACATTATTATCTTTTAGAGTCCAAGTTTTCTTGTATATTTATTCTTTACAGCTAAAGAGCTGATATTCTTTCTGATGAAGATGCAGCTCTTTGCTTAAAACTAAAATATACTAGTAAAGATAAAGCTTTTAACAGGGATTTTAATGTTTTTCTAAGTGGCAAATCCTTCTATGCCATCTTTTTTTTTCTGTTTTTTTTTTTTTTTTTCCTGTAACTTGTTNTTTTCTGTTTTTTTTTTTCCTGTAACTTGTTGAGACATAAGACTGGCTAAAATTGAAATCATTTAGTAAAGCAAAAATATGGTTCTTTAGAACTAAATAAAATTGCTATTCCTAGAATATCTCAGAAACAGCAAAAAAGGCAAAACAAAATATGTCATATGCAAATTCAAATGTTCATATATTAATCGAAAAATCATGCAGAGATATGAAACAATTAATTCCTATCTCAGTTTCTAGTCCCAAATTATCTTTGAATAAAAAGAATTTGAACTAGATGATTTCTATTTCAGTAATTATAGCTTTATGCCTAATAGCTCTGTTTGCTTTCTATTACTAAAACTGCTTTTTATTCCTACTTCATGTCTTCAATATGTTCTTTTTTCTTTTTCTTTCCCATATTAACACATATACCCACACATTAGCTCTGATTCTCTTTGATGGTGATTTATATTCCTCACGGTATTAACTGTGGTTGTCTTTCTCAGATGTCATGTTTTCATTTTGAATGCTCATGGAGTTTTGCTTTATTCCAGCTAATTATAGCCAACTGGAGCCAGTGGAAGGATTAGTTTCTAAGCTCTGTCTTGTTCTCTTTTAGTTAAAATTATAACATATTATTTCAAACTTTTGTTTTATTGCAAACAATCATGGACATATATTTTTCATAGTATATTTAATAAAGTTACATATACTTATATTTATTAAAAGATATTTATTGAATGTCTACTGACTATCAGGTATTTGATTAACACTGAATAATAATAATACATTGTATTGTGCACCAATACAATCTGACTTTAGGTGTCAGGACTGAATAAAACAGACTAATAATGGATATGTCTTCAGGGAGCTAACATTAGACAAGAAAATAAATATATGGTAACTATATACACACATAGAGACACATATAGATATAAAGCTAGAAATAGATACAGATCAAATCAGTCCCTAAAGAAGATCCACCCTGAACATTCACTGGAAGGACTGATACTGAATTTGAAACTCCAATGCGTTGGCTGCCTGTTGCTCAGAGCTGACTCACTGAGAAAGACCCTGATGCTGGGAAAGACTGAAGGCAAAAGGAGAAGGGAACAGCAGAGGATAAAATAGTTAGATAGAATCACTGACTCAATGGACATGAATCTGAGCCAACTCCAGGAGACTGTGGAAGACAGAGGAGCCTGGCGTGCTGCAGTTCATGGGGTCACAGACAGTCGAACACAACTTAGCGACTGAACAGCAGCAACACACACACACATTGAAAAATTTAACTTATATTTTAGGAAAATATACTTAGTGCCGCTCATGTGATATACCTAAGTGTTTCCATCCACTTTTGTTTCATTTACACACTTTTGTTGTGGCCCACTAAGATGGCTTTCTGCAAACAAGTATTTCTCCAACCTGCTCTAACCTTGATGTGGGCCTTTTGTCCTGTCCTTCTTCAGGGCAGTGATTTCTCCACTGCTGGGTCCCACATAGGTCACTATATATTCCCACAGAGTTTTCAGAGTCCAGCTGTAATTGCGAACAGATCCTACAATCCTCCTTCTCATGGGTTCAGGACAGAGCCTGGGAGCAGGTTCTTGTTTTTCATTTGGTCAAAATCGTCAATGCTAGCCTAAGTATTTCATGACTTTAATGACTTGAGAAAATTGGATTTAAGTTATAGGGAAGCGAAGTTAAGACTTCACTTTCCAATGTAGGGGGTATGGGTTTGATCCCTTGTCTGGCAGCTAAGATCCCACATCTCAAGGCCAAAAAAAACCCCACACAGAACAGAAGAAATATTGTAACANATCATTGCTCTAGGTTTCTCATCCTGTTTTAGTAAATCTATACTCCTAAGCCCTCCAGGGCAAAATAGTTTTCTGATTCCTATCACCATCAATTAGTTCTGCCAGTCTAAAACTTAACCTGGATGAAATTACACAATGTGTATTATATTATAACTAGATTCTTTCACTTACCACAAAATTTTGAAACTCATCCATGTCATTGCACCTATCAGTTGTTTGTCCCTTGTTTTGTTGGATATAAAGTGAGTAAATGCCATAATTTCTTTATCTATTAATGGATTTAAAGCATTAATAAATATTAGTGTAATTTTCCTCCTCTGACTACTATGAAAAGTTTTTGTGAATATTCTGAGAATAATCGCTGTGCCATGTATCTGTAAGTCTGGATAGATGGCTCACAGTGTAGGTCTTCTTTAGTAAAACAAACAAAATACCTGCCAAATTGTTCTGAAATGATTGTAGCATCATATACTCCAGAGGAAATGTGTGTGTGATTCACTTACTACACATACCAATTTTTAATAATATCAGCCTTTAATTTTAGTAAATAAAATTAATATGAAATAATATATCTTTGTAGTTTTGATTTATATTTCCCTGAAGACTGATATGTAAAGCATTAATTCATGTAGTAGATTCAGAAGTAGTTTGAAAATTTTATAATCTATTATTCTTATGGCTCAATTATTAGATATGCTTGCAAACATAAAGACACATACATAAATATTCTGAATACAAGTCTTCAGATAGCTATCAGTTCAGTTCAGTTATTAAGTCATGTCTGACTCTTTATGAGCCCATGAACTGCAGCACACCAGGCCTCCCTGTCCATCCCCAACTCCCAGAGTTTACTCAAACCACTGAGTCAGTGATGCCATCCAACCATCTCATCCTCTGTTGTCCCCTTCTCCTCCGCCTTCAGTCTTTCCCAGCATCCTGGTCTTTTCCAGTGAGTCAGTTCTTCATATCAGGTGGCCAAAGTATTGGAGTTTCAGCTTTTTAGCATCAGTCCTTCCAATGAATATTCAGGACTGATTTCCTTTAGGACGGACTGGTTGGATCTCCTTGCAGTCCAAGGGACTCTCAAGAATTTTCTCCAATACCACATTTTAAAAGCATCAATTCTTCAGCACTCAGCTTTCTTTATAGTCCAACTCTCACATGCACACATGTGAGACTACTGGAAAAACCATAGCTTTGACTAGACAGACCTTTGTTGGCAAAGTACTGTCTCTGCTTTTTAATATGTTGTCTATGTTGGTCATAGCTTTTCTTCCAAGGAGCAAGCGTCTTTTAATTTCATGGCTGCAATCACCATCTCCAGTGATTTTGGAGCCCAAGATAATAAAGTCTCTTACTGTTTCGTTTCCCCTTCTATTTGCCATGAAGTGATTGGACTAGATGCCATGGTCTTAGTTTTCTGAATGTTGAGCTTTAAGTCAACTTTTTCACTCTCCTCTTTAACTTTCATCAAGAGGCACTTTAGTTCTCCTTCACTTTCTGCCATATGGGTGATGTCATCTGCATATCTGAGGTTATTGATATTTCTCCTAACAATCTTGATTCCAGCTTGTGCTTCATCCAGACCAGCATTTCTCATGATGTACTCTGCATGTGAGTTAAATAAGCAGGGTGACAATATACAGCCTTGACATACTCCTTTCCCTCTTTGGAACTAGTCTGTTGTTCCATGTCCAGTTCTAACTGTTGCTTCCTGATCTGCACACAGATTTCTCAAGAGGCTGGTTGGGTGATCTGGTATTCCCATCTCTTTCAGAATTTTCCACAGTTTGTTGTGATTCACATAGTCAAAGGCTTTGGCATAGCTGATAGAGTAGAAATAGATGTTTTTCTGGAACTCTCTTCCTTTTTCAGTGATCCAGCAGATGTTGGCAATTTGATCTCTGGTTCCTCTGTCTTTTCTAAATCCAGCTTGAACATCTGGAAGTTCACTGTTCAGGTACTGTTGAAGCCTGGCTTGGAGAATTTTGAGCATTACTAGCGTGTGAGATGCATGCAATTGTGCTGCAGTTTGAACATTCTTTGTCTTTTAGACAGCTTTACATTTATTTAATCTTTTCTGCAAAATTGTGACTTGCCCTATCATTTTCTCAATATTTATTTTGAGGAGCTGAAATGTATAATTTGATAAAGTCTAATATATCCATTTCTTTCTACATTTAAAGATTTTAGTGCTTTTTATAAGAAATCTTGACCTCGAGGTCACAAAGATAAAATCCTAAATCTTCTTCCAAGACATTGTAATTTGAATATTTATGCTCAGTTTGATTATCCATTTCAATTTAATGTTTGTGAATCATTTGAGTTAAGAATATTAATCCTCATTTTCCCTTGTACAAACACCAAGGTGTTTTAGAACATTTCTTGAAGGGAAAAGCCTTTCCCTGGTTAATTACCTTAATGTTTAATCAACATTTAATTGCTCATATATGGTTATGTCTACTCCTAGACTCTTTATTCTGTCCCATTGATCTTTCACATATCCTACATTCTAATTTAATAGATTTCTAGTAACCATGGGGCTTCCTTGGTAGTTCGGACAGCAAAGAATCTGCCTGCAATGCAGGAACCCAGGTTTGATCCCTGGGTTGGGAAGATCCCCTGGAGAAGGGAATGGCAACCCACTCTAGTATTCTTGCCTAGAGAATCCCACAGACAGAGGAGCCTGGTGGGTTATAGTCCATGGGGCTGCAAAGAGAAACTGACACTTTATAGTAATTGTGGTATTAAAACCAAGTAGTTTACACATTTTATCTGTGTCCCTTCTGTATTTTTATGTTCATTTTAGAATAAACTTAACAGTTTCTGTTAAGAAAACCTGTTGGATTACTCCACGGTTGACTTTGAATTTGCATATTATTTTTGGAAGGATTTACATAATATGTTTAAATTCTTTAAATTTATGACATGATCTATGCTTCCATTTATTCAAATCTTTCATTTCTCTCTGTTCTATTTTACAGTTTTCACTGTAGTAGGCTTGCCATATTTATTCCAAGTATTTTTTATTTGAAGTTGTTGTGAATAGTATTGTTTTTAAAATGGCTTTAATTTTCAATAGTTTGTTTCTAGGGTAGTAAAATACAATTAATTCTTTCATGTTGATTTGGGTCTTACAATGTTGCTAAATTTATGTGTTAGAGTATTTTTTCCTGATTAGTCTTTTATACAAAAAGCAACTGAATTTTCTGAAAACAAAATAATTTCTTCTTTCCATATTTACTAAACAAATTTATTTGTTTTCTGTTTGCATTGGCTAAGAACTCCTACAAAATGTTGAATAATACTGAGAGCAGATGTCCTTGCCTTGTTCCCATCATAGGAAATATGTGGTCCATACACTAAGTATTAAGTTAGGTATTGGTTTTCATGGACATCTTTTATTATATTAATGTTCCCTTTGATACCTAAGTTACTGAAACTGTTTCTCACAATTGGGTATTGAATTTTGTCAGATGATTTCTGTGCATTTCTTAAGATGGTTATATTGATCTTATTTTTTATTCTGTTAATGCTGTTAATTACACTGATTGATTTTGAATGTCAAACACATCATTCTAAGTCATTTACAGATGTCAACTCTTTAAATCGTTAGAATATTTCAGTGAGAGAGCTCTTATTATTAATTTACCCAAGGTCGCTCAGATAAAATTTGTCAAAATAAGATTTGACACTGAAAGTTTAATACCTGAGTCAACGTTCTTGCTGCTGCTGCTGCTTAGTCGCTTCAGTCATGTCCGACTCTGTGCAACCCCATAGACGTAGCCCACCAGGCTCCCCCTGGGATTCTCCAGGCAAGAACACTGGAGTGGGTTGCCATTTCCTTCTGCAATGCATGAAAGTGAAAAGTGAAAGTGAAGTTGCTCAGTCATGTCCAATTCTTCGCGACTCCATGGACTGCAGCCTACCAGGCTCCTCCATCCATGGGGTTTTCCAGGCAAGAGTACTGGAGTGGGTGCCATCGCCTTCTCCACAATGTTCTTAGGCAGTCTTATATTTAATGATAGTCTTTTGTCATCAGCAACATGAATAGAATCACTTAATACTCTTATAGCAAATATAAATGATACACATCTATATTACAAATAAAACAATATATGCATTTTGAACACTGTGAGATGATACAAAAATGTACTAAAGGTCAAAAATCTTTGTAAAATCTCCTAGAAATTTTAGTATTTATGGAATTAAGGTGTCTAATCTCTATTACCTAATTCTTAAGGAAGAAAAAACAAATGTCTCTTCTTGGCAGAAACCCTCATTCCTGTCAGCTTCACTTGGTTTAATGATGAGAAAAACAATAAATGTTTGGCAAGCATTTAAACATGTGACTACAGTTTTAAAAGCTAGTGATAAACATTTTTTCAACATGAAAAGTTAAATTTATAACAGCTCAGCCCTCTTGAGGGCTTTCATTGAATTCTTTAGTTTGCGAACAAAGTCCTTCCATATAAAAACACCAGAATATTACAACAAATACAAAATTAAAATTAGTACATTTGTATTTTCATACTAAATAAAATAGTTTTGAGGATTTGTCTCATATCAGTCTTACCAAACAAAGAATATTAACAGAATTAGAATGCAGTTATTTAAATTTTTTCACAAGAGAGCTAAAAGATACTTATTTCTATGATAAATAATATTATGCCTTATATAACATGTTATTCCAAAGTACAATAATATGCATTATTTCATTTTGATCTTTAATAATTCCTATGGGGCTTTCCTGGTAACTCAGTGGTAAAGGATCCACCTGCCAATGCAGGAGATGTGAGTTTGATCCCTGGGATGGGAGGATCCTCTGGAGAAGGAAATGACAACCGACTTCAGTACTCTTGCCTGGGAAATCCCATGGGTAGAGGAGCCTGGTGGGCTACAGTCCACAGGGTTGAAAAATACTTAGTGGATAAACAACTACAACAAGTGTTTCTATAACTGGTAGATCCTGTTTCATATTTACTAGTCATATTTCAATGGCATTTGCTTTCTGCTGATTTTGATGTGTTTATTCCCCTACCAATTACCTTTCCTAAGTAATTTTTGTCAATTCTAAACCTTTAAGAATTATGTATAAACCGGCTGATTTCTGGACGTCATTATGTTCTCCTCAAATTTCCTGAAGAATTTTGTTCATAGGTCATAATTTCAAAGGATAACATTGAGATGAGGGGTCCCTTCCTCCCTCAAAATCTTGACCCCTGCTGATTATGTCAGCTCTGTGTCCAGTCCGACAGGAAACACCATGTGTTAGAACATTTTGCTGTCCTAACCTGCCAAATCCTGCTTCAGTGTCAAAAGGAGGAAGTCTCTCTTCCCAGTGTGGTGCTCAGACAGGAGCTTCATTCCAAAGTACATCAAGTTCCCCACAGTAGAAGCGCTAAGCAACCTGTAATTAAGCTCATTTCATGTAACCATAGATGAATGTGGCAGAGTCTAAAAAAAACAGCCATATCCACATTTTTTCTGCCCTAAAACATGTCATTCTCAATTACTCAGCTCTGGTGTTTGATGTGAGTCACCATGACATACTATAACCTTTTTAAAGGTGACCCTTGGAAAGGCATCTTCCGTTCCTAGATTTGGCCCCATTTAGGGTCTACTTACCCTGGAGAAGGGAATGGGAACCCACTCCAGTATTCTTGCCTGAAGACTCTCACGGACAGAGGAGCCTGATGGGCTACAGTCCTTGGGGTGGCAAAAAGTTGGACATGACTGAAGCAACTTAGCACAGGACAGGATCTACTTAGGACTTCCCTGTAGCTCAGCTAGTAAAGAATCCACCTTGAAGGCAGGAGACCTAGGTTTGACTCCTGGCTTGGGAAGTTCCCTGGGAGAAGAGATAGGCTATTCACTTCATTATTCTTGGGCTTCCCTGGTGGCTCAGAAGGTAAGGAATCCACCATGCAGGAGACCTGGTTTTGATCCCTGGGTTTGGAAGATCCCCTGGAGGAGGGTATGGCAACCCTCTCCAGTATTCTTGCCTGGAGATTCCTCACGGACAGAGGAGCCTGGCAGGCTATGTCCATGTCCATGAGGTCATAAAGAGTTGGACATGACTGAATGTCTAAGCATAGCACAGCAAAGTGTCTATTTAACCTATGCTTTAAAACATCAAGACTTATGGTGAAGTGGAGAACAAAATTTCTAATTTTAAAGATGATGATGAGGGTTTCGTAAAGAAATGAGAACTGACATATATCTGAATGGTAGACAAGAGTCCTCTCAGCAATCAGAAGTGGTAAAGCCTGGTGGGAATGCAAAATGGCACCACCACTTTGAAAGACAGTTTGGTATTTTTGTATAAAACTAAATGTGGTACTACTACCATATGATTCTACAATCATGCCTTTGATATTTATCCAAGTGAGTTGAAAATTTAAGTGTATAAAAAAACCTGCACATGCAACTTAAAACAGCTTTATTTATAATTGCCAAAGCTTGAAAGCAACAAAGATGTCCTTCAGCAGGTAAATGAATAAAGAAATTGTGGTACATCTGAACAATGGAATATTAAGAAGCATTAAAAATAAATGAGCTACCAAGTCATGATAAAGACATAGAGAAGCCTGAAATGCTTATTATTATTGAAAGAAGGCAATCTGGAAAGGCTATATACTGTATGATTCTAAATGTATGACAAAAGGCAAAAGCTATTGAGAGAGCAAAACAATAAACAATTACCAAGGCTTGCGATAAGGGAGGGAGAGGTGAACAGGTGGAGCACAGACCATCTTTAGGACAATGAAATTATTCTGTACATTACAATGTGAAGTGAAAATCAGTCATGTCTGACTCTTTGCAACTCCATGGATTATACAGTCCATGGAATACTCCAGGCCAGAATACTGGGTAGCCATTTACTTCTCCAAGGGATCTTTCCAACCCAGGGACTGAACCCAGGTCTCCCACATTGGAGGCAGATTCTTTACTGTCTGAAATCACCAGGAAGCCCAAGAATACTGGAGGGGGTAGCTTATCCCTTCAGTAGATCTTTCCAACTGAGGAATAGAACTGTAATCTCCTGTATTGTAGGTGGATTCTTTACCAACATTAACTTGCTGATATTAGATTGAGCCATATAAAATAAAAAGTTTAAAATTTTTTCTTGGTCAAAAAAGTCAGATTTGGGAAACTTTGTGTAATTTATATAATTATATATGTGATTTATTATATAATACTGTACATAGTAAGTTAAATCACATAAAGTTGCCCATCTCTGACTTTTTTGACCACGAAGAAAGTTTTAAACTTTTAATTTTGCATGGATCAATCTAACATCATCAAGTTAATGTTAATCTGTATTTATATAAGGGGGTGAAGCACCAAGGTAGTTTTTCTAGATTGTTGGTCAATATAAAGCTTCAAAGAAGGGTGAGCCCAGTGTACTACTTACATTTTGCTGAGGGAGTCTTTTGGTTTTGATTTTGGTTTTGCTTACTGAAAAGCATATGGAAGACTGAGGCCAGAAGCTAAATGCTTGAAAAAACAAAAACAGGGGAAACTTTAGATAATGGCATCAAGAATCCATTGGTTCGGCATTTGGTTTCTGTATTCAACATGTATTCAAGAAATATTTAGAAGTATCTTTCAGAAGAGATATCCTTTTACATACTAGGGTTACAAGATTTCTCAATTGAGACAGTCAGGATACAAGAAAGAGCATTGAAAGCCAGAGGAGGGAAAAAAAAAAAAGACTCCAAATTCAATGGATTCCAAAAATCAGAGAGATGAGCAGAAAATCATGAAGAATCTTTTGCTCCATCTGGGATGACAGGTCATTCTCCAGATCCATTGGGAATTTGTGGGAAAACACATCTGATTTATACTTTAGAAGTAATTTTATTTGCTGTGAAATAAGCTGATTAGTTAGGCATGTTAAAAAGGCAATGGCCATTGAGGTGAATGCAGTAGGCCAGTCAAGAAATGATGGATGTGGAACCAAAAGTGAAAGTGGGAGTAAAGAGGGGAAATTTGGAAATATTTAACATAGAAATATCAGGAAAAAAGGGACTTCCCTTGTGGCTCAGCAGTAAAGAATCTATCTGCAAGTGCAGGAGACACAGGAGACATGGTTTCAATCCCTGGGTCAGGAAGATCCCCTGGAGGAGGAAATGGCAACCCACTCCAGTATTCTTGCCTGGAGAATCCCAAGGACAGAGCAGCCTGGTGGGCTAAAGTCCACGGGGGCACAAAAAGTCAGATAGGACTGAAGCGACTGAGCTCTCACACACGCACATTAGGAAGAAAAGAACAGGTATGCAGATTATGAATCTCAGGCGGGGACTTCCCACAGTGGCTAAGACTCTGCTCCCAAGGCAGGGACCTGGGTTTGATCTCTGGCCCTGGAACTAGATCTCTTGTGCTGCAAATAAAGATCCCACATATGATGGAAGATCCCACGTGCTGAAACTAAGACCCAGGGCACCAAATGAATAAATAAATACTGTTTTTTCTTTCTTTAAAAAGAGAAAATCTCAGTGGTTAGTTAACATGGAAGGAGTAGATTTCAAAGAGAAAACAAGGACTTTGTAGTTTGGTGTAAGGAATGGGGGAATGTTGCTGTCATTTCCTGAGAAAAAGAAAGAAAGAATCAAGGAAAGCAGCACATTTTCAAATAAAAGTCTCTGTATTAAAGTTAAAAATCATATAAAAAATACCATATTTAAGGTATTGAAAAAATATAAACCTACAACACAGACAATAGCAAAGTGGAGATTGTTAAAATATTGGGGCAAAATAATGAAGTGAGAAAAAATACACTCTCTCTTTCATTTACCATCTCATGTATGGACCAAAAAGATTATTTCACAAAAAGAGAATAAATCTATAGAAATTCAGCACAACAAGAAAATTGATATCTCTTGACAAAAATACTGACGGGAACCCTAAAATTTAGAAAATAGACAGACTCATATCCCAAGCCTGAAGAAACTTGTACAATACTTCCACTTCCCAGAACTTATACAACAGATAATTGCTTCAAAAGTAGTAGGAGAAGCATCTGTGTGCCAAGCTGAGTCAATGCATGCAAGATGCAGAAATGGACTTGGAAACATTTGTTGTCAAGGTGACTAATGGGAAAAATAGATTTGGAAGAACTAGGACTGTTTAAGTCCCTCCGGTTTCTGCTCAGAATTAGCAGTAGTGGCACTTGATCTTGAGCTGGAGTAGTGTCAGCCCTGAGAATTAAGAGACAGAGAAACTTTCTTGGGAGCTCATTACACCCAGGAGATAGGGAAAAGCTCATATCTAAAAGAAATGACCCTGGCATATCTTCTCAGTAGTAGCAGTATATAATGTCCATTTTATATGGCACTTGGGAACAACCACAGCAAATCACAACAGAAGTAAGATTTCCAAATAGTCAATACTGATAATAATAATAAAATATATTAAATGAGTCAGCAAATATGGGGAACAACTTTCACAATGAGACTAAAGGAACAAGGTAAACTAATAGAATTAACAGAATGGAGATAGGAAATTGGAGATTTCAGGATGAATATAATAACAAAAATCTTCAGAGAGATGTCTTTGGATATGAAGTTGGAGATTAAATTTTTCTTTTCAAAATAATGTAAATTCCTATATATGTAGGATTTTGTATTAGTTTAAAATATTCACCTTCTTTTAATGGACAACATTTATAAATTGGGTTTTCCAGGTGGCTCAGCTGGTAAAGAATCTGCCTGCAATGCAGGAGACCTGGATTCAATCCTTGGGTTGGGAAGATCCCCTTGAGAAGGGAATAGCTACTCACTCCAGTATTCTGGCCTGGAGAATTTCATGAACTGTATAGAATTTATAAATTATTTTATAAAGTAATTGCTTTTACCTTACAGTTTATTTTCAGTTAAGAGCATACCAAAGTATTTTCAAAAGAGTATTGCATAAGGGCAAGAAAAATAGAATTCTTTTATAATACATTGTCAAGACACCCAACAGTGTTTTTTTTATTTTATTTTATTTTTTTTGTTTTATTTTTGTTTTAAGATTGCATCAGTTCAGTTCAGTTGCTCAGTTGTGTCCGACTCTTTGTGACCCCATGAATCGCAGCATGCCAGGCCTCCCTGTCTATCACCAACTCCCGGAGTTCACCCAAACTCATGTGTATCAGGTCGGTGATGCCATCCAGCCATCGCATTCTCTGCCATCCCCTTCTCCTCCTGCCCCCAATCCCTCCTAGCATCAGAGTCTTTTCCAATGAGTCAACTCTTCGCATGAGGTGGCCAAAGTACTGGAGTTTCAGCCTCAGCATCAGTCCTTCCAATGAACACCCAGGACTGATCCCCTTTAGGATGGACTGGTTGGATTTCCTTAAGATTGTATATGCTTAGTTAAATAAACAAAATCTTATAGTCCATGCTATTTATCTTTTTGATGTGAAAATTGTCCAAAAGTGTAAAAATGGATTATCAGACTTTATACTGTCACCTGGTGAAGGCAATGGCACCCCACTCTGGTACTCTTGACTGGGAAATCCCATGGATGGAGGAGCCTGGTGGGCTGCAGTCCATGGGGTCGCTAAGAGTGGGACATGACTGAATGACTTCACTTTCACCTTTCACTTTCATGCATTGGAGAAGGAAATGACAACACACTCCAGTGTTCTTGCCTGGAGAATACCAAGGATGACGAGCCAGGTGGGCTGCCGTCTATGGGGTTGCACAGAGTTGGACGCGACTGAAGTGACTTAGCAGCAGCAGCAGCATACTGTCACCTAAGTGCTGGCTTTGCTGATTGAGTATGTAGAGTTCACATTCCAATTTGTATTTCTGAATGTGATTGTGATGTTAATTTACTTTCCCTCAGTATAAATTCCTTGAGGATAGGATCACATTTTTATTTGCCTTTTTTTTTTCACAGAAATTATGCCCAGAATCTCCCTTTATGTGGATATTCCAACAATGTTTTATGAATGAATAAAACAAGATTACTTACAAACTTCTATATTTTCTTCTGTGTGAACAATGTGACACTGTCTACAAATGAGTCTTTAAGAGAATCATTACCTTGTGCATTACTTTGTTACTCAAAACCACTTTTTAAAGAAATAGTGTTATAATTAAATCAATTGTGAAGTCAGCTCCAGTTGTGAAGTGTATATGAAGTAGGCTACTTGAACATTTTCAAAGAAAAAAATAGCAGAAATCACCTCTTTCTCATACTATCTTCTTTCTTGTTTCATTCTTTTCACAAATGTGCAGATAGTTTCTTGCAATGATTAGGAGATTGTCTGACACCTAGTGGACACTCACTAAATGCTTGTTAAATTATGCTGTGAAAATACAGGAGAGAAAGAAATGAGGCCAGTATCAGCAGAGTATGTAAAGCACTTAAAATGCCTAAAGGTACAGCTGAGAAGAGAGAAGGGTCTGGTTTCTTAGAAGCTTCCAGAAGGCACTCTTTAAGAGCATCCTCCTAGAGGTTAATACAAATGTCTTGACTCCTTAAAACTAAAAGGAGATTAAGAACAAGACCTCCTAATCCAAATATGCACATTCATTTAAGAAGTAGATATAATAACCTAATTATAATTTGTAATTTATCCACATAATTGAATGATTTAACAGAGAAAATGTGAGGTTTTGATATGAATAGAAAATATTTTGTATTACTATTTCACAGATTGTTATTAAGTTAGCAATTCAGTTTATTTAGAGGCTTAAAATCAACTACACATGTTACACAAGGAATCAGTGAAAGAATAAAAGGATACAGACACAAA
>SJYQ01002026.1:360740-399269 GCA_006410935.1 Redunca redunca | reverse complement strand
AATACTCTGCCTACTATTTTAAATCAAAAGCATTCTTCTATCTAAAAAGGTTTTTTTTAATACTTTTTAAAGTTAAGCTGTCATAAATGAACATATCTGTGCATTTTTATTTAAAATGAATTGATTCTTTAATGAAAGTTAGTGAATATTTTATTTCTCTTTCTTGGATTTTATATGCCAACATTATTCAAATTTAAGATAATATAAAACATAATCCTATCTATACACCCAATGTGTCTTCATTAGTCAAAGTCTCTGCTTATCTATTTGTTTTTGGCCCCAAACCATATACAGATGCAAACACGAATAATAAGTTGGCTTTAGCTGAGAGAAGAGACCTGTGTTCAGTCATTGATGTGTGTGCCAGGTGTGCAACCTGCCAGGCACAATTTTATTAAACACCTATGTGCCTTGAAAGAGTCTGACCTACTTGTGATGGGGCCCAATGGTGCATAGGCAGTTGGAATTTCAGAGCCTCAGAAGTGAATGTAAAAATCAGCTTTCACATGGACTTGCTCCTCCTTCAAAACAGATTCAGGTTCATTATAGTTTGAGCAGAGTATAGACTTCTGAAGTGAAAAGAAAGTGTTAGCAGCTCAGTCGTGTCTGACTCTGTGATCCCATGAACTATAGCCCACCAGGCTCCTCTGTCAATGGAACTCTCCAGTCAAGAACACTGGAGTGGATTACCATCCACTTCTCCTAGGTTTCTTCCCAACCCAGGAATCGAACCTTGGTTTCCTGAATTTCAAGAAGCTTCCTGTCTGTTTGAGCCATCAGGGAAGCAGGATATACTTCTAAAGTCATCGTCATTAACTAAATTGCAATGATTAGAATTGCCATCAATTATATGATTATGACATTTGGTAACCCTTCAATGAAATAACTTGACCCCCTCCACCGCACTCAAAAATAAGAAACAAAATACAATGAAGGAACACATGGGTTACAAGCCAGAAAAATGAAAATATTGTACGTAAGGCTAATTTGCTTGCCTGTTTCAATATGAGAGAAATTGAAACCTTTTTAAATGCTGATATAGTAAGGTGCTACATACTGTTTCTTTTAGCCCTTTAATTGTTTTTAGGTTTAGTTCAAGTTACACCATAATCAACACTGACATGTATCAATGGTATTTTTTTCCAGCACATCTAATCACATAAATATATAGGCATAAGAATGATACATAATTTGGAGTCAATGCTGAGACTAGCCAAACAGAGAGAGATATGATTGAGTCCAGGAACAACATTTTACAAAGTCAATTGTACTTTACAGGACAGTCTACCTGTTAGTTCATATTTAAAGCTGGATATTCAAGAGGATCTATAAAGCTGTCATAGTATCTTATACTCCAGAACAACCATAGGCATATTGATATAAATAAAATGAGAAGACTAATCTATATTCATTCAGCAGTGATTCATTGCCTGGTGATGGATTTCTAGTATTTTGTTAGTTTCTGGGTGTTCAAAGCTGGGTCAGACAAGGGTCCTCACCTCAAGGTCACTGTAGAGGGTGTCAGCATTAACGGAGATATGTCCTATAAAAGCACAAGGAACCATGACTATGTGTGCCCGGAAATTTACAGAAGGCTTCACAAAGAAGACTCTAGTCCATCTAAAATTTGGAGGAGTTGTGTGTTGTGCATGGATAAATGTGGAAAGATATTTCATGCAGCATGGATGACATTTGAAAAGGAAGGAGGCAAGAAACAATGATGGTTTTTTTTTTTTTTCATGGAAAATTTTTACTTAGAGAAGTACCATGTTGATCTTAAGGTCTTGTAAGATTAAAACTTACCTGATTTAAAATAGACCATTTCTTCATCCTCTACAATCATTTCTTAACAGATTCTCTCTACCAACCACTTAATGATTTAAAATACAGTATAGAAAGCAATTGTTTCCTATTGTTTCCTCTTCTTCCTCATTTCCCACATATAGACATGGCTCACACATGTTTTCTCTCCTTCATATCTTCTATTAGGAGATGGTACCACATATGGGTAACTCATGCTGAGTATGGAATCAGATATATTGGGGCAACTGAATGTCAACTTCGACTTTCCACAAACTCTTGGCTATTTCACATATTATCATTCAGTTCATTTCAGTCGTTCAGTAGTGTTTGGTTCTTTGTGACCCCATGGCCTTCTGCATGGCAGGCTTCCCTGTCCATCACCAACTCCTGGAGCTTACTCAAACTCATGTCCATCTAGCCGTTAATGCCATCGAACCATCTCATCCTCTGCCATCCCCCTTCTCCTCCTGTCTTTCAGTCTTTCCCAGCATCAGGTCTTGCCAGGACTGGCATCACAAATTATAAATTAAACATAATAATCTTGGTTTCATCAGCCCTATCATGATGGTTAATTTTACATGTCAACTTGAGTACATTGTGCTGTCCAGTTGTTTGGTCAAACACCAGTCTGGATGTTGCTGTGAAGTCATGTCTTTAGATGTGATCAACATTTCTAATCAGTGGATATTGAATAAAGCAGAAGCTTGCATAATGTGAAGGCCAATCAGTTAAAGGCCTTGGGAGCCAAAACAGGCTTTCTGAAGGAGAAGGAATTTTGCCAGAAACTGTAACAGAAATTCTTCCTGCATTTCTAGCCTGCTTGCTACCCTACAGATTGAAGACTTTCTAGCCCCCACAATCAAGACAGCCAATTCCTTAAAATAAATCTGTCTTTCCCTCCCTCTCTGTCTGTCTCTGTCCTCTGTTTGTCCCTTTCTGTCTGTCTTTCTCTGCTTTTATATTTTTCTGGCTCTATCTCTCCGTATATGTGTGTGTGTGTGTGTGTGTGTGTGTGTGTATGCGCGCATGCTCAGCCACTCAGTCAATATTATCTGAATTTATTTAGGTCCTGCTATGAGGCACTAAATAAATTAAGATAATGTTTCTCTTTTTGTTATAAATATTGTTGTTTTGCTAACTTTGTTCTGTACAGTGGATGATTGTACTATATGAAGAGATTCTATGAAGAGATTCCACAGCCTGCAGCATCTTCCTGTCCCAGCAAGATGGAAAAAGCCTAATATTATTAAAGCAAAACAAGTAACAATAGCATTGAAAACTGAGTACAATTAGACACTGTGTTCATCACATAAATTTTATTATTTTACTTAAACCTGAAAAAGCCATAAAGGTATATGAATATATTAGTTTAAGCCCATATTTCAATATGGAAACCAAGTCTTTGAGCTGTCAAGTAATTTGTCCAAGGTGAAACAGTTATTACAGGCTAGAAGCAGGATTCAAGCCAAGTTCTGTCCTACTCCATTGCCCACAGTTCATCCATACCTCAATGTCCCTTTCAAATTTAACATTTAAAAGTTCTTCTCCAGCTAAGCCACCTGGCCCATAACCTTTACTTTCCTTTTCTTTAAATAATGTTTTACTCACTCTGCATGAAAAATCCTTGCACTTTAAACTATCTGATTTTGTGTGCCATTTCCCTGTTTCCTGTCTGGTCCATCTGGCAAACTGTTTCAAACACTACAGATTTCTGATTGAAAGCAACCTTCTCTGGGAAAACTCCCCTGACAACCAATCCATCTGAAGATGGAGTGTGTCCTCTTCATCCTCTGTGTTATGGAAGTACCACATACACCCCTCTATTATGGCATTTATTATATTCTACTGTGGCTATTTTTCCTGCTCATTTACAATCTGTAATATAGAGAGGCAAAAAAAGGATATGCCCTATTTATCTTCCTATTCAATTACATAGTGGAATAGAATGAATATTTGATAAATGAATGCAAGAATGAAGTAAAGTTGGGAACAAAAGTTGTAAAATTGTTTAAAATAGGTCTTGCTTTTTAAAATGCCAGCAATGTAGCAATTAAAATAAAATTTTAATTAATTTTTTACTATAGGCTAAGAATGTTGATAATAAGAACTAGGTTAGGCAGAGTGAAATAAAAGATGATTTTCTGATTGAATTATGTTGAAAGGGCTTTGTATTTTCTGAATTTAGAGATTTTGAAGAAAGAGAAAAAACTATTTCATGACTTAAATTGATTAGACATTCTAGAACTTTTGAAACACACAGAATAATTATATAAATTTCTTCTTAATTTTGTATCTCTGACCCAAGTGTCAAAAAGGAAGAAAAATGAAATGTCTAACTTTAGGCAAAAATAAGCATCCTGCTAATTACAGTGAGGCAATTATATTACATAAGCATAAAAATCAGATACTAATGAACTACTTTATATAAACCTCAGTTCAGCTCAGTTCAGTCACTCAGTCGTGTCTGGCTCTTTGCGACCCCAAGAATCACAGCACACCAGGCCTCCCTGTCCATCACCAACTCCCGGAGTTCACTCAAACTCATCTCCATCAAGTTGGTGATGCCATCCAGCCATCTCATCCTCTGTTGTCCCTTTCTCCTCCTGCTCCCAATCCCTCCCAGCATCAGAGTCTTTTCCAATGAGTCAACTCTTCACATGAGCTGGCCAAAGTACTGGAGTTTCAGCTTTAGCATCATTCCTTCCAAAGAAATCCTAGGGCTGATCTCCTTCAGAATGGACTGGTTGGATTTCCTTGCAGTTCAAGGGACTCTCAAGCATCTTCTCCAACACCACAGTTCAAACGCATCAATTCTTCAGCTCTCAGCTTTCTTCACAGTCCAACTCTCACATCCATACATGACCAGAGGAAAAACCATAGCCTTGACTAGACGGACCTTTGTTGGCAAAGTAATGTCTCTGCTTTTGAATATGCTATCTAGGTTGTTCATAACTTTTCTTCCAAGGAGTAAGCATCTTTTAATTTCTTGGCTGCAATCACCATCTGCAGTGATTTTGGAGGCCCCAAAAGTAAAGTCTGACACTGTTTCCACTGTTTCCCCATCTATTTTCCATGAAGTGATGGGACCAGATGCCTATAGAAGACTAGTTATTCCAAAAAGTGGAAATGGCTTTGTGAAAATACAAGGACTCCATGGCTATTCTAAAAGAAATGCAGACATTTTGGGGGTTTGATTGTGCATAGTGATTTCAGATTCTCCAGGAAAATATATTTCTAATTTTCTTTTAATTTCAATAAATTAGTGAAAATATAAATGCATGAAACTGCTGATAATGAAGGAAAGCCCTATGGAGTACTGTCAAGAGTATGATTTTTTTTAAGCTTTTATTTAAATATCTCTAATTCAATTTCTGACCTTTTCTTTTAATATTTATGAGTTTAAAGACACACTATGTCCTTAATATGCTTTTACTTTTTAATTCATAATATGAGGATAAGAACAATTATTTTTAAATCTTACAGAGCTGATATCAATGCCAAAAAATATTATTCCCTTTGAAAGTGTTTGATAATAGTAAACTACTACATTTATATTGTTAATGTTCTTAATCATGTTACTTTTATAATTTTTGTTTAAAAAAAGAAGATATTATCCCAGTGATATAACCACCAAAAAGTGAACTATAGTGGGTAAAAAAATAATTAAAAAAATTTTTTTGTATAGCATCGGGAACTCCACCCAATTATCTGTAATGTTATATAAGTCAAAAGGATCTTAAAAAAGAGTGGATAAAAGTAGATGTATAACTGATTTACTTTGGTTTACATGTGAAACACAGCATTGTAAATCAACTGTACTCCAACATAGATTTTTTTAAAAAAGAACAAATATTGAATTTCCCTGGAAACTGTGTATGTGTGTTTTAACTTCGGCTTAGAGGTAAATGCTATGCTAGATTTTAAGAACGGCACTGTGACAAATGTGCTTGGAGGAAAGACTTCTTTGAGGGAGGAGAACAAGTCATAAATTCTTCAGATTAGCTGACTTAATCCAAGTATTAAAAGTCTCTGTAGAAGGCTGAAGCGTTGCATTTTTAAATAAACTGTTATTGAAATATAGTTGATTTACAATGTTGTGTTAGTTTCAGGTATAACAGGAAAGTGATTCAGTTTGAATATATATATATATATATATATTCCTTTTTTATATTCTTTTCCATTATAAGTTATTATAGGATGTTGAGTATAGTTCCTTGTACTCTACAATAGGTCCTTGTTGCTTATCTATGTATATATGCTGTGCTATACTAAGTTGCTCTAATCATGTCTGACTCTTTGTGACCTATAGACTATAACTTGCCAGGCTCCCCTGTCCATGATTCTCCAAGCAAGAATGTTGGAGTGGGTTGTCATGCCTTCATCTAGGGGATCTTTCTAACCCAGGGATTGAACCCTCATCTCTTATGTCTCCTGCATTGGCAGATGGGTTCTTTACCATTAGAGCTACCTGGGAAGCCTCTATTTATATAGAGTAGTGAATATATTTTACCCCCAAACTGATAATTTATACTTTTCTTCCCCTTCGATGGCTCAATCCATAAAGAAGCTGCCTGCATTACAGGAGACCTGAGTTTGATCCCTGGGTTGGGAAGATCCTCTGGAGAAGGGAATGGCTACCCATTCCACTATTTTTACCTGGAGAATTCCATGAACAGTGGAGCCTGGGTCCACGGGGTTACAAAGAGTCAGACATGACTGAGTGACTAACATTTTCCCCTTTGGTAGCCATAAATTTGTTTTCTATGTCTGTGAGTCTATTTTCATTTTATAAATACATTCATTTGTATCATTACAAAATACATTTTAAAGGACTTCTGTTAAGGTACTAAGATGCAGATAGAGTGCAAGTCATTTGTGCTATAGAAAGGTGATGTCTCAACTCAAGCCTTCTTGCCAACTTCAGAGACAAAATACAGGATTGAGTTTGGCATGTCCAATGATTGTTGAATGAATCTGAAGAATAAAGGCAAAGGAACACTTTTCCTGATATGCTCATTCAGATTCTTAAACTAGAAAATGAGAAAATGAAGAAAGGAGCAGTACCTCCAAGTAATCCTCTGCCCATTTCTCCACACATTTTCTTTGAACATTTGATTCTTAACAGTCAATCTTCCAACTTGGTATGCAGGTAGCACATGATATGTGTTGGCAGTGGCTCCTGCTGTACCACAGGGTCACTGCCTTTGTGCTACCCACTAGAGGTGTCTGGGTGGATGGGAACTTGATTTTCAGCTGGATGATCTTAAGTAGCAGGATGCCATGGCCTAAATTGTGCCCTTCCTTCCCCAGATTCCTATGCTAAAGCCCTGATTCCCAAAGTGATAGCTTTTGGAGATGGGAATTTGGGCATGTAATTAGGTTTAGAGCAATCATGAGGGTGGCATAGACATGATGGGATTTGTGTCCTAATCACTTCATGGGAAACAGATGGGGAAACAATGGAAACAGTGTCAGACTTTTTTTTTGTGGGGGGGCTCCAAAATCACTGCAGATGGTGACTGCAGCCATGAAATTAAAAGATGCTTACTCCTTGGAAGAAAAGTTATGACCAACCTAGATAGTATATTCAAAAGCAGAGACATTACTTTGCCGGCTAAGGTCCATCTAGTCAAGGCTATGGTTTTTCCAGTGGTCATGTATGGATGTGAGAGTTGGACTGTGAAGAATGCTGAGTGCTGAAGAATTGATGTTTTTGAACTGTGGTGTTGGAGAAGACTCTTGTGGGTCCCTTGGACTGCAAGGAGATCCAACCAGTCCATTCTGAAGGAGATCAGCCCTAGGATATCTTTGGAAGGAATGATGCTAAAGCTGAAACTCCAGTACTTTGGCCAGCTCATGCGAAGAGTTGACTCATTGGAAAAGACTCTGATGCTGGGAGGGATTGGGGGCAGGAGGAGAAGGGGATGACAGAGGATGAGATGGCTGGATGGCATCACTGACTCGATGGACGTGAGTCTGAGTGAACTCCGGGAGTTGGTGATGGACAGGGAGGCCTGGCGTGCTGCGATTCATGGGGTCGCAAAGAGCCAGACATGACTGAGCGACTGAACTGAACTGAACTGAACTGAAGGAGAGACCAGAAAGCTGTTTTCAATCTCTCTCTCTCTTTTTTTCTGCCATGTGAGAACACAGGGAGAATGTGGGCATCTTCAAGCCAGGAAGAGAGCCCTCACCAGAACCCAACCATGCTGGTACCCTGATCTTGGACTTCCAGACTCCATAACTGTGAGAAATAAATTTCAGTTGTACAATCCATCCAATCTTTGGTATTTTGTAATGGCAGCCCAAACTAAGGTAAAGAATATCCAGTGATGTAGTCCTAGACAGGATCTAGGTTTCAGAGTATTTAGACTAATATTTCTGACCAGATATCTCAGAACCAGAGATTATCTCATTAGATGTCTCTTTTCCTTCAGCTTATTGTGTAAGAAGGGCTTCCCTGGTAGCTCAACTGGTAAAGAATCCACCTTCAATGAAGGAGACCCCAGTTCGGTTCCTGACTCAGGAAGATCCCCTGAAGAAGGGATAGGCTACCCACTCCAATATTCTTGGGCTTCCCTGGTGGCTCAGATTGTAAAGAATCCAACTGCAATGTGGGAGACCTGGGTTTGATCCCTGGCTTGGGAAGATCCCCTGGAGAAGAGTACAGCAAGCCACTCCAGTATTCTTGCCTGGAGAATCCCTATGGACAGAGGAGCCTCACAGGCTATAGCTCACAGGGTCACAAAGGGTTGGAGATGACTGAGTGACTAAGCACATTGTATAAGAAGTGGTAGTGTCACTCTTAATTGATTAATTCAACTACAATTTTAACTCAACAGAAATAAAAATTATTTGCATTAGTTTAAATACTTGATTAGAAAAAGTGAAAGTTAGCAAAATAGGATTAAAAATAAAATGTTTAAAACTGAGACCTTTGGATATATCATATAGTTTAAGTTCTCCTTTATCTCATTAACCAATCTGAAGAATGTATCATAACAAAATGAAAGAATCATGTTAAAACATTTAATGCAGTAACATTTATAAAGAGATTTGTTAAAAATAAAATCTTTGCAGTATACAAAATTATTTACTAATTTTATAGAAAAATTCCCCAAGTGAAATACTATACAACTATTAAGTTTATTATGGAAAAGTTGCATAAGTATCATATGTAAATTATCTGTGTGTATATATACACATATATATTCATGCATGCTGAGTTGCTTCAGTTGTGTCTGACTCTCTGTGACCCTAGGACTGTATACCAGGGTCCTCTGTCCATTGATTTCTCCATGGAGTGGGTTGCTATGCCCTCTTCCAGAGGATCTTCCCAACCTGGGGCTCAAACCCACGTCTCTTATGTCTCCTGCATTGATAGGTGGTTTCTTTACCAGTAGTGCCACCTGGGAAGGCATAAATAAATAAGTAAATATATGCATACATATATGCTCATATATACACACAAATTTACATATATAAGCATACATATATCCATTATAAACTAAGTACAACTGTAAAATATCAAACTATCTATAGTATTTTCTGGCAGGGATACTTTTTTGTAATATATTTCAAACTCTAGCTTCAAAACTTTTATGATAAGCATCTAGTGCTTGCCTAATAGAAAAGTTATTCTTACAAATAAGGTTATATGGGGAGAGGTATTACATGACTATGAAGTATGTTATCAAATGGAAAGCCAGTTTCCCTTGATATTTATGACAAATAATTCCTTTATTACCCAAATGTTGAAACGTGATAAATTGCTTGTATTTGTATCCAATTAGTATATATGAATTAAATATTTGTAGTACCCACCCTGAAAAATGCTCTAAAAGAAAAATTTAAGTAATTTCTATTATTACTTTAAAACTAATCACAGATTAAGAATTGTATACTTTGAGTTTTTCTGAAAGTCTCAGGAGTTCAGTGATTATGAAATAAGAAACAAATAAATATATTTAAATCAAACAACAATGGTAGTTGTTTCCCAAAGAAAAACAAATGCAGGAAGGCAAAGTGGTTGTCTAAGCAGGCTTTACAAATAACTGAAGAATGAAGAGAAACAAAAAGCAAGGGAGAAAGGAAAAGGTACACACAACTAAATGCAGACTTCCAGAGAACAGCAAGGAGAGACAAGAAGGCCTTCTTCAATGAAAAAANTAACTGAAGAATGAAGAGAAACAAAAAGCAAGGGAGAAAGGAAAAGGTACACACAACTAAATGCAGAATTCCAGAGAACAGCAAGGAGAGACAAGAAGGCCTTCTTCAATGAAAAAAAGCAAACACATAGAGGAAAACAACGGAAAGGGTAAGACTGAAGATATCATCAAGAAAAGTAGAAATATCAAAGGAACATTTCATCCAAAGATGGGCACAATAAAAGACAAAAATGGTAAAGTCTCTATAGAAGCAGAAGAGATCAAGAAGAGATGGAAAGAATATACAGAAGAATTGTACAAAAAATATCTTAATGACCCAGATAACCACCATGGTGTGATCACTCACCTAGTGCCAGACATCCTAGAATGTGAAGCCTAGTGGGCCTTAGGAAGCACTGCTGCCAATAAAGCTAGAGAATTAGCATTCCAGCAGAGCTATTTAAAATCCAGAAAGATGATGCTATTAAAGTGCTGCACTCAATATGTCAGCAAATTTGGAAAACCCAGCAGTGGCCACAGGGCTGGAAAAGGTCAACCCTCATTCCAATTCTTAAGAAAGGCACTAATAAAGATTGTTCAAACCACCAGACAATTGCACTCATCTTCCATACTAGTAAGGTTATGCTCTAAATCCTCCAAGCTAGGCTTCAACATTCCATGAACGGAGAACTTGCAGATGTTCAAGAACCAGGGATCAAATTGTCAAGAGAGAATTCCAGAAAAAGAGAATTCAAGGAAAAAAAATCTACCATAGTTTCATTGACTATGTTAAAGCCTTTGACCTCGTGGATAATAACAAACTGGAAAACTGTCAAAGAAATAGGAATACCAGACCATCTTACCTGCCTACTGAAAAATGTGTATGTAGGTCAAGAAGCAATAGTTACAACCCTGTGTGGAACAACTGACTTGTTCAGGATTGAGAAATGAGTACGGCAAGGCTATTTTCACCCTGTTTATTTAACTTATATGCAAAGCACATCATGCAAAATGCTGGGCTGGATGAGTTACAAACTGGAATCAAGATTTCTGGGAGAAATATCAAGAACTTCAGATATGCATATGATATCACTCTAATGGCAGAAAATGAAGAGAAATGTGAGAGCCTCTTGATGAGGGTGAAGGAGGAAAGTGAAAAAGCCAGTTTAAAACTCAATATTAAAGAAAACTAAGATCATGGCATCCAGTCCCATCACTTCATGGCAAATAGAAGAGGAAAAGGTGGAAGCAGTGACAGATTTCCTCTTCTTTGGCTCTAAAATTGCTGCAGATGGTCAGCACAGCCATGAAATTAGTAGACGATTGCTTCTTGGCAGAAAAGTTATGACAAACCTACACAGTTTGTTCAAAAGCAAAGACATCACTTTGCTGACAGAAGTTCATATAGTTATGTATGGATGTGAGAGCTGAACAATAAACACGCAGACCTCTGAAGAATTGATGCTTTCAAACTGTGGTGCTGGAGAAGACTCTTGAGAGTCCCTCAGAAAGTAAGATCAAATCAGTTCATCTTAAAGGAAATAAACCCTGAAAACTCTTTGGAAGGACTGATGCTGAAGCTGAAGCTCCAACACTTTGGCCACCTGATGCAACCAGCTGATGCACTGCAAAAGATCCTGATGCTGAGAAAGATTGAAGGCAGGAGGAGAAAAGGGCAACAGAGGATGAGATGGTTGGATGGCATCGCCGGTTAATTGCACATGAACATGGGAAAATTCTGAGGGATGGTGAGGGACAGGGAGTCCATTGTGCTGCAGTCCATGGGGTCGTGAGCATTCAAATATGGCTTGGTAACAACAACAACAATAATAAAATGACGATCACTGTTGTTCAGTCACTAAGTCATATCCAATTCTTTGCAACCCCATGGACTGTAGCACACCAGCCTTCCCTGTCCTTCACTATCTCCTGGAGTTTGCCCAGATTTACGTCCACTGAGTCAGTGATGCTATCTAACCATCTCATATTCTGTTGGCCCCTTCTCCTTTCACCCTCAATCTTTCTCAGCATTAGGGTTTTTTCCAGTGAGTCAGATCTTCACATCAGGTGACCAAAGTATCAGAGCTTCAGCATCAGTCTTTACAATGAATATTTAGGGTTGATTTCCTTTAGGATTGGTGGTTTGATCTCCTGCAGTCCAAGGGATTCTCAAGAGTCTTCTCCAGCACTACAATTCAAAAGCATCGCTCAGGTTTCTTTATGGTCCAACTCTCAGACCTGTACATGACTACTGAAAAAGCCATAGCTTTGACTATATGGATCTTTGTAGGCAAAGTACAAAGTTTCTGCTTTTGAATATGCTGTCTAGATTTGCCATAGGTTATGATGGCTCAGATGGTAAAGGGTCTACCTGCAATGAAGGAGACCCGGGTTCAATTCCTGGGTCTGGAAGATCCCCTGGAGAAGGAAATGACAATCCACTCCAGCACTCTTGCCTGGAAAATCCCATGGAAGGAGGACCTTGATAGGCTACAGTGCATTGGGGTTGCAAAGAGTTGGACACGACTGAGCGACTTCACTCCCTCCCTCACCTTCCAAGAAGCAAGCCTTTTTTTTTTTTTTTTTTTTTTAAATTTCATGGCTGTAGTCACTGTCCACAGTGATTTTGGAGCCCAAGAAAATAAAATCTGTCATGCATAATTGCATTGTAGAGACTCAAATATAGCCTTATGTCAATGGTAATAGTATTAAAAAGGATTATGTGATAATAAAGGAGAAAAAGAGGTGAGCAAGACACTGAATTTTTCAGTCTTCAGGTCTTTGTCTAGATTTCTTTTTCCTGACCTTATGAAAACTAGTATACACTGCTACAGAACCTCTAGAACATGCTTTCCTACATTGTATTTGTTTATTTTGTCATTTTTCCCCTCCACTGTAATGTAAGCTAGAAGAAGGAAAGGAATCATGTCTTTATTACCCAGATCATATGCTCACTATGTATCACATTGTCTAATGTATTGGAAGTAATCAATCAATATTTTGAAATCAATTATTGAGGAAGAATGCACAAATCAAACAAAATGGAAGTAGGCAGAAAACAGGGAATA
The DNA here is from genome assembly GCA_006410935.1 of Redunca redunca. Lineage (NCBI taxonomy): Eukaryota > Metazoa > Chordata > Mammalia > Artiodactyla > Bovidae > Redunca > Redunca redunca. The sequence goes on along the minus strand of SJYQ01002026.1, from coordinate 386,251 downwards.
AGACAAAAAGGAAAACATCTATATTGTTGACATTGTTTTCAAATAGAATTACTGACTAATAANTATTTTTCTATTTTATCTTTTTAATCTAAAACAGCGTAGATGTATACATTTGATATATCTGTAAGAGGTTTTCAACGGTTATTAGTAAAGTCACTTAAAATCAGATTGAGACAACAGAAAGAAAGATTTATTACCTTGTGAATTCATACTATGTAGATAATATAGCTATTTTAGCAATGTAGAAATCAATCCACCAAAAATTATATCAATATTTATTTTCAGAAATTGAAACACAAAATACTTAGGTATTCAACATTCCTGATGAGTCAAGAGACCAAAGAGCAAGGAAACATAAAGATCAATTAACATAAAGGGGAAACAAACAAACACACTTAGAGAAACAAGAGTGGTGCGTGGAATTTACTGAATGTGATAGCTTGCTATTTAAGGGCAAATTATACTTGTGCCAAATGTCAATATAAATGAAATATTATAAAATCTCCATCAGAACCTCTGAAGACATAGAAAGCAAATATTTTTCTTTTGCTTATTGTAAAGTCAGTTACAAATAAAACTGAGAAGAATATTGTTACAAATTGCTGGCCATGATGGGAGAAACACAAAGCCACAGGAACTTTCAATTAGTCATTAGCTGCCTAAGAGGTCATGCTCGATTGGGACAATGGATTTGTTTCACTTTAGGTCTGTACTGTTAGGTAAAAGGAATTACTGCTTGAGATATTGTACACTGTGCCAGTTTCAATACACCAAGAACAGAGTGGCTGTAAATTTTAGAAAATCTATTCTGGGGCACCATGGGGAAAACTTGCAATAAGGCTGATGAAGGTTAAATAGACCATATATTTTAGCTGGGGCTACAAATCTATAGCAAACTCAAGCCAAGAGAAACAGGTAATGTCTCCAGTTGAAACAAAAAACCTTATTTTGGATTATTGTAAAAGGAAAATTCTCTGAAAAAAAGCAATAATTTATGACTTAATGAGAACTTATTTTCTATGGCTTCTATTTTATCTGAATTCATTTTATTCTGTGTATATTCTATAATATTTATGTCTATCTTCCTGTAACTGTATTTTTTTTTTTTAAGGAAAATAAATGTTAGTCACTCAGTCATGTCTGACTCTTTTGCAACCGCCTGGACTGTAGACCACCAGTCTATGTCATGGAATTCTCCAGGCAAGAATACTAAAGTGAGTTGCCATTTGGGTCTTTTAAAAAATGATTGAGACTTGAATTATTTTGGTTTACAACATCTACACCATTTAGTGTGCAAATATTAGTCACAAAATACTTCAATGGTGATAAATGGCATCTGTTGATACTTTTAGTATGACTAATGAATTAAATAAAAGATCAACAGAGCAGAAGATTCCCTCAGATATTCTGGCAATGTAGAGGAAGTAACAGAACTTTAAAAAGCCATAGGAAGAAAGCTGCTACTGAGAAGCTAGATAATGACTACCACTCAGTGTTCACTGGCACATGCAGTGTTGAAGGGGGATTACTTTCTTCTTCTACCTGATTTCACATTTTTATCTGGGAAGTCCTCTTTACTGCTTTCTTAGTTAATTTTCAAGTATTTTGATTTTTGCTTATTTCAAAGGCAATTCTCAATGATGTGTTTACATGTTCTGTGATAGCTTTGATTGTCAGCTCTACTTTCAAGGATGTTTGTACAGCAAAGAGCCCTGAAAGATAGAAATAGATAGAAATATCTTTTGTGGATAGAATGCAGATGTGTTTCCTGATGAGTCTGATACAGATAATGGCTCTATCTGTGGCAAAGTTTGGGCAACTTTGCTAGGAACCTTCTCATAAAATGGGGATTTTCTTAACCTTTGAGTTCCTCAGCTTGGGTACAAATCCACTTATCCACTCTAAGTGCAGTGTACAACTGGGCCTACTTCCAGGTTGCTGTAATGGGATTTGGGAGGCAAGTAGAAACAAATGTACATATAAAATCAAGCTGCCTATTGTTCAGGGACTAATAAACTCCCTTATTTGTGGCCCAGGAATTACCTGTTCTCTGCTAGAATCTGTGAGACTGTGGCAGATTCACTTCGCAGTTCTTTACATCTGTAATGACAAATTCTTTTTGTGATTATTCATTTTGAGGAATGACAAAAGTAGAACACATATAGGATGAATTTATGGTCTTCAAACCTGATGACAGAAAGCAGAAGTAATAGCCTTTTGAGTGTGACTAGAAGAATGTTACATTAAATATTTCAAAATTATCTTCTTTGAGTAAGAAAAGTCTTTGTTTCTAAATAAGAGGCATTTTGGGTCAATGAGAAAATTTTTTTTTTCAAAAGTATCTGCTTTTGATGGGAAAATATTTGTCAATGGCCAGAGATGATAGACCTATATTTTTCTAATTAGATGAGGGGTGTTCTTTACTATAGGAAACCTTAGCTAAAATTAAACTGATCATTTTCAGGAATTGCTGCAGATTCCACTGTTTCAGTTAACATCGTAAATAAAAAATTCTCCCTAATTTCCCATTTCAAACAAACAACTGAAGAAGAGTCCACAGTCAAAACTACTGCTGAATATTGGTCATTATCATCTCCTCTGTCTTTTAGCCATATTTATCGTGAAGGTCAATGTCCAGACATGAAAGCCTTCTGTCCTGTGAAAGAAGTTAGTTGGATATTACCTGTAAGTCCTTCCTTAGGTGTTGTGCATAATTAAAGAAAAGAAAAAAAACACTCCACCCCAACTATTTTTTTATTGTTTAAAATTATTTTTAGAAACTAATATGGAGTAATAATTTCTAATGCACACTTTTGGGTTTGGGAAAATTCCTCAAGATTCTCAATAGCCAACTAAAATGTTACATCAGTATGTCTGATTATTTCTTATTTCATTGGGCTGCTTTTTTCTGACATACCTATTAAAGGGTAGTGGTGATATTTTATATGAAAGGAGAACATTCATAATTTAAAAATACATTTGTTGCAAAGTCTAAATTTGCAGTGGTTTATGATAAGCAAAAGCTTATATTCTGCTATAGATTATGTTCAGTAGGATTCAGTAGTTTTTTAAAAAAATTATCACAGTGTTCTATCTACTCTATGTGTTGTGTGATTTATATTGACTAGATCTAGAACACTATGCATACTACCTTATGATCATGGACTCCCTTCTTGATTGTCTCTCATAATTAAGCAATCAAACAACTGCCCTTTATCTTCACGTGTTAATCTCCCATCAGTCCATAATCAAAGAAGTCTTCTATTTAACTAACTACAAATATATGAGGCAGTCATCAACTATTTTTCTATAGTGAATCTAAGTGAAGATTCTCCCAGAGAATTTTTAACTCTGTTCAACTCATCTTGAGTATTTAAATTTGTTTCTCAGCCCTAAATATATTCCTTTCCTCTCCAACCAAAATGAGGTAAATGTCAGGCTTTGGATTTGATTTCAGTTTACACCCAGCTCTTCCATCTCAAATGCACACATCTCATCTGTGACTGCTTATCACTGAGATGACTGAAAGCAATTGCTTTAAGTGCCTGACTCTATATATCTGAATCCATCTGTAGAACTTTGGTGCCACACTCACATATATCACCATGCCCCAAGCTTCTGTGNTGGATCTCCTTGCAGTCCAAGGGACTCTCAAGAGTCTCCTCCAACACCACAGTTCAAAAGCATCAATTCTTCAGCACTCAGCCTTCTTCACAGTCCAACTCTCACATCCATACATGACCACAGGAAAAACCATAGCCTGACTAGAGGGACCTTAGTCGGCAAAGTAATGTCTCTGCTTTTGAATATACTATCTAGGTTGGTTATAACTTTTCTTCCAAGGAGTAAGTGTCTTTTAATTTCATGGCTGCAGTGACCATTTGCAGTGATTTTGGAGCCCCAAAAATAAAGTCTGACACTGTTTCCACTGTTTCCCCATCTATTTCCCATGAAGTGATGGGACCGGATGCCATGATCTTCATTTTCTGAATGTTGAGCTTTAAGCCAACTTTTTCGCTCTCCTCTTTCACTTTCATCAAGAGGCTTTTTAGCTCCTCTTCACTTTCTGCCATAAGGGGAATATAATTATCATCTATTATTTTATTAAAATTGGATTAGCTTAATATTCATTACAGCAAACCAAATACTAATTACTTTCAAATTTGGAGAGTTCTCTCATAAAGTTTCAACCTTTAAAAAATTGTTCTATATGATTGAATCAAGTGTGAACATATGTCACTAAATCTTCCTGTAAATCAATTCCAGGTAAGGTGGCATTTACCGTTATGTTACATGTTGATCTATTTCCAAACATGATCTATTACCAAGTAATCTTTAAACCAGCTCCTGGCTCTGATGTCTTAGTTGAAGGTAGCAATATTTCTTACCCTGAGGGGAGGAGGGGAGGCTGAGAATCCAGGGACCCCACGCACGTTCAAGTCTAGGAGCAGTTCTGCCTTGCGTCCTGGGAAGGATAGACAGAGAACCCGTCCTCTCTGAGAGAGGTTCCTCTGGTCTCCAGTCTAGGGCCTGTCTTCTTGAGCTCTGGAGAAGCCAGTTTAAGTCTCTCTTCCCAATTTAGGAGTTAGGGTGGAACCGTGAGCACCTGCCAGGGTTGGGTGGGGCAGCTTCAGTTCACCTGCAGAGAACTCCCTTCAATGCTCCTTTTATTCCAGCCAGACAGTGTTTTCATCAGTAAAATGCAGAGAAGTTATTAGATCACCTGTCCTGTTAATACTGCTTTTTAACATTTATTCAGTGTACCTACAACAGCCTGAAAGGGAATGCAGATTAATTTTCTGTTACTTTGTAAAAATTAAGTCATTTACAAAGCATTTTATTTTTGAATGTTTTTATGAATGGTAGATTCCTGGATGCAGTGTTATTCATAATATATGGGAGAAAATATGCTTGCATGAGTGCGTAATGGAAACAAAAAAACCACAGTACGTGGCAGTGTGTGATAAGAATTATCAGTTATGGAAGGGAAAAGTTGGTGTCCTTCAGGCCTTTGATAGAGGCTGGATTTTGAGCAGGGATGGGATTCAGCTAGCATTCTAGGGAGAGGAAACAGTAAAAGCAAATGCTCCAGCAGAAACACACACAGCACATTTAGGGTGAAAGAGCAGTCTGGATATTCCCTCGTGGTTCAGGTGGTATAGAATCTGTCAGCAATGCAGAAGACCCAGGTTAGAATCCTGGGTCAGGAAGATCCTGTGGAGGAGGGCATGGCAACCCACACCAGTGTTCTTGATTGAAGAATTCTGTGGACAGGGGAGCCTGGTGGGCTACAATCCATGGCATCACAAAAATTTTGAAGAGGCAAATAAATTAGTGCTTAACTAGAAGCTTATTGTTATAAATGCATATATTAAAAGAGGGGGCAATGAAAAATAGGTAGCTAACATTCTATTCTCATAAAAGTAGTAGAAGAAAAATAAATATAACTCAAGGACAGTGAAAAGAAATAAAGATTTAAAAACTCATCAAATAAATAAAAACATATAGTGGAGAAAAATCACTTCTTTTGAAAAGTTTAAAAAATACTTGGTAAATCTTTATAATTACAAATCTCATAAATCTCCATCGGCAGTATCTCACAAAGCTGAATATATCAATTCAATAATTCTAATTACTGCAGATGGTGACTGCAGCCATGAAATTAAAAGACGCTTACTCCTTGGAAGGAAAGTTATGACCAACCTAGATAGCATATTAAAAGCAGAGTCCACAAAGATTCATCTAGTCAAGGCTATGGTTTTTCCATTGGTCATGTATGGATGTGAGAGTTGGACTATGCAGAAAGCTGAGTGCTGAAGAATTAATGCTTTTGAACTGTGGTGTTGAAGACTCTTGAGAGTCCCTTGGACTTCAAGAAGATCCAACCAGTCCATCCTAAAGGAGATCAGTCCTGGGTGTTCATTGTTAGGACTGATATTTGAAGCTGCAACTCCAATATTTCGGCTACCTGATGCAAAGATCTGATTCATTTGAAAAGACCCTGATGCTGGGAGGGATTGGGGGCAGGAGGAGAAGGGGACTAGAGGGGATGAGATGGTTGGATGGCATCACCAACTCAATGGACATGGGTTTTGGTGGACCCCGGGAGTTGGCGATGGACAGGGAGGCCTGGCGTGCTGTGGTTCACGGGGTGGCAAAGAGACAGACATGACTGAATGACTGAACTGAGCTGAACTGAATTCTCGGTTTATATCCCCAAATTTAAATATGTGTTCACTAAAAACTTGAACCTAAGTGTCACAAGAACTTATTTTTAATTGCTCCAACAAGAAGTTAATAGATGTCCATAACTATTGAATGGATAAATAAATTGTAGTTATTTATATAACTAAATACCTACCAGAGATGCAAATAAATAACATATGACTATACACAATGACCTGGATAAATCACACAGGCATAATGTTGAGTAAATAACCTGCACAAAGGACTACATCATGCACTATTTCATTTATATGAAGTTGAAAAGCCATGCAATACTAAAAAATATTGTTTAAGACAGAATTTGTTGAGCTAGGGGGTGACCAGGATGAGGAAGTAAGAGTCCCTGGAAGACTGGAAATGTTTTTATGTTTGAGTTCTGCTTACAATGTTGAGCTCACTTTGTGAAACCTGAAAAAAGATGATATATTGTTGTTGTTTTCTGTAGACTCTGTATAATTTAATAAATGTACTGAAAAATAAATAAGTCACACAATTATAAAAAACATCTATATATGTACTCTAAAATATATGGTAGCATTTATATTCAATTGAAACCCATAATATTCAATTTTCTAAATATGCCTTTTTATCTTTTTGAATTTGGAAATGTTGCCTTTAAAATGAAAGCAAATGCAATATTTAAAAGTGATTTAATATGAAGATCCCAGCATGATTTTATATTATAGATCACAGTTCTTTACTAAATAAGCACTGCTGCTGCTGCTTCTAAGTCACTTCAGTCGTGTCCGACTCTGTGCAACTGCATAGACGGCAACCCCCTAGGCTCCCCTGTCCCTGGGATTCTCTAGGCAAGAGCACTGGAGTGGGTTGCCATTTCCTTCTCCAAATAAGCACTAACAAAGACTACTTTGTGCCAACAAAAAAATGTTATGGATAATTTGGTTTAGATAAAATATTGAGGGGAAGAAAAAACAAAACAGAAAAGACTAACACTTTAAAAGTGGTTTATTTCCAAAAGACTGCACTTTTATTTTTGAAGTCTCTTTATCTCGAAGTGCTGATATGGATACACACCTCCGATAACATTTTACTAAGTTATTTTTTAGCACTGCTGAATTTATTAGGCTAAAACTAATTGAGGAAAATGTTTATTTGAGAGTATATGTACATACCATCACTGTGAAACAAACAAAAACTCTAAAAATGAAATCAGTACCTCTTTAAAACAGGAGAGACCAACCAGCCACTTTCTGCAAGTTGACTGCTTTGGGCTCCATCTGACCTTGACAAGACAAAGGTTTATCCTTTCAAACTTATGTTTTGTGTATCTTGCTTGCAGAGCCTGCAATAGTTGACTACTTAGGGGCTTAGTAATTGCCTGATCCATGCTCATATAATTCAACACACTGTAACATCTGAGATGAGGGACTACTTGACAGCAAAGAAGTGATAGAAATTGCCTCCACTGGTTAATACATACATAGAACTGTTCATAAGAAGCCTGCCTCATAGAGTACTAGAGCAACTTTCTAAAGCTAAACTTCATACTATAGAAAGATGTTGTGTTCCTAGGTGGAGCTGTGGTAAGAACCTACCTGCCCATGCAGATGTAAGATCATCAACCCATGTGATCCCTGGGTTGGGAAGATCCCCTGGAGAAGGGAATGGCAACCCACTTTAGCATTCTTGCTTGGAGAATCCCATGGACAGAGGAACCTGGTGGGGTACAGTCCATGGGGTCGCAAGGACAGACACAACTGAAGCAACTTAGCATGCATGCATGGAAAGATATGCTACTATCCTTTAGGAAGTAGTGAATGCATTGACTTTGAAAACTTAATGTGTTATGGAAACAGTGTCAGACTTTACTTTTGGGGGCTCCAGAATCACTGCAGATGGTGACTGCAGCCATGATTAAAAGACACTTACTCCTTGGAAGGAAAGTTATGACCAACCTAGATAATTTATTCAAAAGCAGAGACATTACGCTGCCAACTAAGGTCCGTCTAGTCAAGGCTATGGTTTTTCCAGTGGTCATGTATGGATGTGAGAGTTGGACTGTGAAGAAGGCTTGAGTGCCGAAGAATTGATTCCCTTGAACTGTGGTGTTGGAGAAGACCCTTGAGAGTCCCTTGGACTGCAAGGAGATCCAACCAATCCATTCCTGGGATTTCTTTGGAAGGAATGATGCTAAAGCTGAAGCCCCAGTACTTTGGCCACCTCATGCGAAGCGTTGACTCATTGGGAAAGACTCTGATGCTGGGAGGGATTGGGGGGCGGGAGGAGAAGGGGACGACAGAGGATCAGATGGCTGGATGGCATCACTGACTCGATGGACATGAGTCTGAGTGAACTCCTGGAGTTGGTGATGGACAGGGAGGCCTGGCATGCTGCGATTCATGGGGTCACAAAGAGTCGGACATGACTGAGCGACTGAACTGAACTGAACTGAACTGAAACTGAACTGAACTGAAATGTGTTATCAGCAGGAAGAATGCTTGGATCTTAGAAACAAAGGGGAGAAACAATAGTGGTTCCATTCACCAAAACTCTGGAGTGTTTTGTGCTCTGTGTACCTGGAATTGTCTTCTCCATAAGGTTGGAGTCTCTGGTCCCCAAAAAAGGGCATGATGTTAGGAAAGGAGCAAGGGTCTCATTAGACTATAAACTTTGGCTGCTGCTTGAACTGGACTCCCTGTGTCCAGGGACAACAATTAAAAATAGGAGTCACTGTCATTTGTTGTTCAGCCTCCCAGTCATGTCTGACCCTTTGCGACTCCTGGCACTACAGCATGCCAGGCCTCTGTGTCTCTCACATCTCTGGGAGTTTGTCCAAGTTCTTGGCCAGTGACTCAGTGATGCTGTCCAACCATCTTATTTTTCTGTTGCCCTTTTCTCCTTCTGCCTTCAATTTTTCCCCGCATCAGGGTCTTTTCCAATGAGTCAACTATTGGCATCAGGTGACCAAAGTGTTGGAGCTTTAGCTTCAGTTCTTCCAATGGAGGGGTGACAAATTCTGACTAGCAGGAAGGGGAGGCTACATATAACAGAGTCTGACAGCAATATGCAGGAATGAGCTTGGTGAACATTTCGGTTCCCACTGGTCCTCTCACCCTGGAGCCCTTACTTAGAACAATGAGTCAGTAGCTTTAGTTATTACTGTTATCTCCATTACCATCATTTCATGCTACCTTCTTATTTGTCAGTTGCAATGGTCTTCTTGTATTCAAACTTTATTCTTCTTATCTTCCTACTGGAAACACATATGCACACACACACAGGCTTAAGAATTCTCTTTTAAAAGTGTTACAGCATGCATCCTCTTAAAGTTCCTGTGAAAACAAAGGTGATTCTAAAGATAAATACCACGTTTACTATAAAAACAGGTGTTACAAGAAAGTGGATATACATTTATTGATTATATATTACCATGTGAGTAATATAGGCATGAACAATGATAACTTCTTTCAGTATTTGTATCAGTTTGCAGACTTTATTTTCAGGAACTTCATTTAACCCATGAGGATATTAATGAAGACTTATAAGAACTGCTAAAACCTTTAGTTCATTATTGGTATGCTTTCAATTATTTGAATATATTGGACATGAATAATTAATTTTTTTAGTTCTCATTTTAATATTTTTCTTTATCCAACTTGAAGAAATTTTCTGCTCCCTCCATGAGACACACACACACACATGAACAGAAGCAGAAGCTTTGCTATCATACTTTCTATTCCCTCTCACTATTCTGTAATGTTAAGGGAAATTTGAAAGGAACTCTTCATTTGGAGCCTAAAATATGTTGTAACCGTCATCTCATTTAGTCCTACCAACACACTGAGTGGTTGGCATCATCATCCACAGTGGTAAAGAGATTAATCGATAAATCTAAGGTTAAAAAAAAAGTTCTCAATTACAGAACGGTAGAGTCAGGAATTAAGTTCGGGCCTGACTCCAAAGGTCACGCCTTTCTCTCTATAACTTATCTCCTTTTCCATTATACTATTAAAGTCATCAGCCAATGAATGTGTATGAACTTAGCAGTGTATATTACAGTGACATGTTTATACACTTTATTAGCATTAAAAAGCTAATGGCTATTGCTATATTACTGAAATATATGTCGCATAGTCTTAATGGTTATTGCAATATTAATAAGGTATAAAAGAATATTCTTAGTGGTGATTGCCATTTTAAGAAGATATATGAAGAAGTTTATAGGCTACAAAAGAAATAAATATGCTAAAGGAAAACACTGTCATAATGCATATTCCAAGAGTAACACAGCTTGAATGGTTATAGATTACAAAAGTCATTTCACTGGAAAATAATTTTAATGTCTAATAAACTTAAAATGATAGAGAAGAAAGATATACTTTAAAGGGCTCCCTGTCATCAGGCGAGCCCTGCTTCAATCCATTCTACTAGAATTCTCTTCTTCCTAAAACATAGCTTGGAAAGTATTAAATCAGTCTTCCAAGTTGCTGAAGTTCCATTTCATTCAGTAGTGAAAAAAAAATAAGGTCCATTTCTGGTAACTTGATGTAACAAGCCAATCATTACCTGACTCATCTAAATTTCTAATTTCTAAACAGATTTTCTTTTTTGGAATAAATTTTATTGACTCACTGTGCATGTAAATTCTAGTTACATATTATCTCTTCTCCTAGATTGCCACTGTCTTCATGTACATAAAATAGTTCTTCCATCTGTGAAGATTGTTAAAACCCTGTTCCTATCTTATTTTCTCACTCAGTCATGTCTGACTCTCTGCAGCCCCATGGACTGCAGCACGCCAGGACTCCCTGTCCATCACCAACTCCTGGAGCTTGCTCAAACTCATGTCCTATGAGTTAGAGATGCCAACCAACCATCTCATCCTTTGTCATTCCCTTCTCCTCCTGCCTTCAATCTTTCCCAGCACCAGGGTCTTTTCAAATGAGTCAGTTCTTCACATCAGATGGTCAAAGTATTGGAGGTTCAGCTTCAGCATTAGTCCTTCCAATGAATATTTAGGATTTATTTCCTATTATGATTGACTGCTTTGATCTCCTTGTAGTCCAAGGAACTCTCAAGAGTCATCTCCAATATCACAGTTCAAAAGCATCAATTCTTTAGTATTCAGCTTTCTTTATGGTCCAACTCTCACATCCATACATGACCACTGGAAAAACCATAGCTTTAGCTAGATGGATCTTTGTCGGCAAAGTAATAGCTCTGCTTTTTAATATGCTGTGTAGGTTGGTCATAGCTTTTCTTCCAAGGAACAAGTATCTTTTAATTTCATGGCTGCAGTCACCATCTGCAGTGATTTTGGAGCCCAAGAAAATAAAATCTCTCAGTGTTTCCATTGTTTCCCCATCTATTTGCCATGAAGTAATGGGACCAGATACCATGGTCTTAGTTTTTTGAATATTGAGTTTTAAGCTTTTTCATTCTCCTCTTTTACTTTCGTCAAGAAGCTCTTCAGTTCCTCTTTGCTTTCTGCCATAAGGGTGGTGTCATCTGCATATCTGAGGTTATTGATATTTTTTCCCAGCAATCTTGATTCCAGCTTGTGTTTCATGCAGCTCGGCATTTCACATGATGTACTCTGCACATAAGTTAAATAAGCAAGGTGGCAATATGCAGCCTTGACATACTCCTTTTCCAATTTGGTGCCAGTCCATTGTTCCATGTATTGTTCTAACTGTTGCCTCTTAAACTGCATACATATTTCTCAGTTCACATTAGAAATATTTCTAAATATTGTTTGAAATGGAATTTTTCAGTACACATTTTAATTGTATATTATTGATATGTAGGAATACAATTAAGAAAAGACACCATTTAGACTGAAGTGGTTTCAATCCACTGGTAGTTTATGTAAACAAAATCTAAGCCACAGTCAATACACTCAAATCCCAGGGAACAAAACTTAAGAGCAACTAGTACATACAGCCACTAGGCTTTCCTAAATAAGGCAACTGCTTAAGCAATAGTGACTCAAATAATTTATTAATATTTGCTTTGCCTTCTAGTCTTCTCTTTAAAAGATTTTCATCTCATTTCTGTCTGTGGAGTTCTCCTAACCAATTTCTGTTTGCTTTGCCTGTTTGGAATTATATTTGCTCAAATAAAATCCTAGGAATTCTAATATGGTTCAGTTTATCTTTTAATAGATTTTTTTATTTAAAGTTGCTTTTTCTAATGATATTATAACAATGACAAATGTCCTTTACTTAGAATTTTCCTGGTATAATATTTTAAAAATACATCTACCTCCTATGGGGCAATGTAGACCATTTTACTGATTATACTTTTCAGTGTATTAAGGACTAATTTCTACTATCATAATTTGTGTCTTCCTATACTCCATCATTTATGGTTTTTTCTCCCTGATATCTTTGGAATTTGGATGTTTCTTTAGTTTCCCACCCATTCACATACTGGTTTAAATTTTATACACTCTTGTTCTTTTTTTTAAAAAAAGTCTAATTTTGAAATTGCTTCTCCAAAGGCTCAGCAGGTAAAAAATCAACCTGATGTGGGTTTGATCCCTGAATTGAGAAGATCCCTTGGAGTAGGAAATAGCAACCCACTACAGTATTCTTGTCTGAAAAATTTCATGGAGAGAAGACCATGGATTGTAGGACAATGGGCTACAATTCATGGGATTGCAGAGAGCTGAACAAACATAGACTGAACAGCGGGCAGCAGAGTCCTAGAGCTAACAAATTTTAAAAATGATGTGTGCAATGCTAAAATAATCTACTCCAGGGAAGCACAGATTTGGATAAAGTACAATAGGTAACCAATTTCTTTCCTCACCAATCCCTATGATTGGTTAATGTTTTGACAGCTAGCCTACATATTGATATACCAGGATCTGACAGCTTTTAAAAACTTCTCATTGTATTTAGTTACCTGCAGTTTCACTAAGATATGCCCGCATGAAGATTTATCTTATTGAATTCTTGTGCCTTTTGAATCTGAGAAGTCATTTCTTTCAAAAAATTATTCCTTTGCCTTCTCTCCAGTCTTTCTATTTGCTCCTGCTTTCAATAACACCGGCTAGGCTATCCCCTAGTTCATTATAGTCTCTTTTCTATTTTTGCTTGTATTGTAATATGCATCAGTCTTGGGTCTTTCTATTTTCTTCACCTGAATTGAATCCACTGATTTAAATGTAATAAGCTTATAAGTTTTACTCTATAACATGCTTAGATATATCACAAATGAATTTAAAATGATCTTTTCTCTTTTGGTTTCTGTGTTTGATTTTCTTGTATGTTTAGTTAATTTCTTTGTTTTAAATAGATTAAACATTCCTGTTTAAAAGGCTATCACATATTTCTATAACCTGTATTGGGAATTTAATTCTGTTACTTATTTTATTTACTAATAAATGACTCATGATATATTTTCCTTTTTTACCTTTGGCCTAGATAATAATCCTTTCTCAGTACTATATATGTTGCAAACTATTTCTTCCTGTATAGATTTTTAAACCTTTGACTATGTAAGTCCTTTGTTCTATACTGTTGCTTTTTGTATTGATATAGTTAAATCTGGGTGTGTTCAACAACACTTTTTTCCAGTACTTTTTGAGCTTTGTAACTTCAATTAACTTTTGTGTATTCAAAATCAAAATCTAAATTTCATTTCCTATATGCAGAGGCTATTACACAACATGAATTTCTGAATGACTAATATTTATTCTACAGATTAAAGCTCAAATTCAGAAAACAAAGATCATGGCATCTGGTCCCATTACTTCAGGGGGAATAGATGGGGAAACAGTGTCAGACTATTTTTTGGGCTCCAAAATCACTGCAGATGGAGATTGCAGCCATGAAATTAAAAGACGCTTACTCCTTGAAAGAAAAGTTATGACCAACCTAGATAGCATATTCAAAAGCAGAGACATTACTTTGCCAACAAAGGTCTGTCTAGTCAAGGCTATGGTTTTCCCAGTGGTCATGTATGGATGTGAGAGTTGGACTGTGAAGAAGGCTGAGCGCCGAAGAACTGATGCTTTTGAACTGTGGTGTTGGAGAAGACTCTTGAGAGTCCCTTGGACTGCAAGGAGATCCAACCAGTCCATTCTGAAGGAGATCAGCCCTGGGATTTCTTTGGAAGAAATGATGCTAAAGCTGAAACTCCAGTACTTTGCCCATCTCATGCGAAGTGCTGACTCATTGGAAAAGACTCTGATGCTGGGAGGGATTGGGGGCAGGAGGAGAAGGGGACGACCAAGGATGAGATGGCTGGATGGCATCACGGACTCAATGGGTGTGAGTCTGAGTGAACTCCGGGAGATGGTGATGAACAGGGAGGCTTGGCTATGATTCATGGGGTTGCAAAGAGCCAGACACGACTGAGTGACTGAACTGAACTGAACTGATCCCACAGATATGAAATGTCAAATTTATGATATAATAAATTTCCATGGGTGGGAAAAAAAAATAACTAGAATGAGTTGCTGGCTTCCCCCCAAAATGGGAATACTTCAGGCTTGAGATGACAGAGAAATATGTGGATCTGGAAAACTGACACAAAAATCTGTGTGAAAGTTCTTTAGAAATAGGAGGCATTTAAGAAAAAATGTCATCCCAGGATACAGTATGCATGTTTGAGGGGCTGACAAAAGAAGATAACAGATAATGGAAAATCTTTCTGTGCACTTTAAAAATTTTGGACTGTTCTATTACCACTTGCAATCCATTATATATTTTGTTACATATATGAAATATTGAAGTGATAATAATTCAATACTTTAAGAAAATATCTTGATAAATTTCATTTCACATTCGTGACTTTAAAAATATATTTGATCAGAAGGAATGCAAAGGAACATTCTATAAATACCTTAAGATGCCTATATTACACATACTGAAAACAATCATCAAAATTCATGGAGTTACTAAAATGCATTTCTCTTAAACTTGAAAAAAATTCATATAAGCATGTCTGCCACTACAGCTATTGTTTTTAGTTAAGCCCTATGAATATTTTGAATCAAGAAAACAATGCTGTAAGAGAATGCTGTAATATCTGTTAGAAAGAAAAGAGAATTAACTTTTTTATTATCTTTAGACTTTATCAGCCACATTATAAATCCATCAGGTGCAGCAAGTAATTTTATGGATATTGATAAACTGATTCTAATGTTTACATGGAGAAGTAAAAGACCCTGAATAGCCAATACTATGTTGAAGGAGAAGAATGGACTTGTAGGACAGATGCAACCATACTTCAAGTCCTACTATAAAGCTATAGTAATTAACATGATGTAGTACTGATGAGGGCTCACCTGGTGGCTCAGACAGTAAAGAATCTGCCTCCAATGTGGGAGATGTGGGTTCAACCCCTGGATTGGGAAGATCCCCTGGAGGAGGGCATGGCAACTCACTCCAGTATTCTTGCCTGGAGAATCCCCGTGGACAGAGGAGCCTGGTGGGCTACAGTCCATGGGGTTACCAAGAGTCAGACATGCCTGAGTGACTAAGTACAGTACTGATGAAAGAACAAGCAAATATGTCACAGGTGTCACAAACGAGAGATCCCAGAAGTAGATCTACATAAATATAGTGAACTGATTTTTGTTAAATAGCAAAGGCAATGCAATGCAGCAAAGATAGTCTCTTCATCTTTGCAAAAAATGGTGCTGGAATAACTGGTCATTCACGTGAGAAAAAAATGAATGTAGAAAGACCTTATAACCTTCACAAATTAACTCAAAAGGGAGCACAGACGTAAATGTAAAATACAAAACTGTAAAACTTCCAGAAGTAATAACAAAAAAAAAAAGCCTACATGATTTTAGGTATGGGGATGCCTTTTTATTTTTATTTATTTTAGTATTAATTTATTTGACTGTGCCAGGTCTTAGTTGCAGCATGTGGGATCTTTTGTTGCCTTTCATTGCACCATGCTGGCTTTTCTCTAGTTGTGGCAGGGGCTTAGTTGCTCCACAGGATGTGGGATCTTACTTCCCCAGCCAGGGATCTAACCTGTGTTCCCTGCAT
Source organism: Redunca redunca (assembly GCA_006410935.1). Lineage (NCBI taxonomy): Eukaryota > Metazoa > Chordata > Mammalia > Artiodactyla > Bovidae > Redunca > Redunca redunca. Next base: position 370,052 of record SJYQ01002026.1, on the reverse strand, counting down.
TGGAAAGTGTATTTTTTTTTTCAAATCCACTTTTATTTTCCTTTTTCTCCTCACATACAGAACTTTTACATATACTGAATTTCTTGCATCTGTAAATCCATTTGATGTTGGTCAGGTACCATTGTATCCCCTAAAACTTTGCTGGCTTCAAAATATGACAGTTCAGTTCAGTTCAGTTGCTCAGTTGTGTCCGACTCTTTCTGACCCCATGAATCACAGCATGCCAGGCCTCCCTGTCCATCACCATCTCCTGGAGTTCACTCAGACTCACGTCCATCGAATCAGTGATGCCATCCAGCCATCTCATCTTCTGTCGGTCCCCTTCTCCTCCTGCCCCCAATCCCTCCCAGCATCAGAGTCTTTTCCAATGATTCAAGTCTTCGCATGAGGTGGCCAAAGTACTGGAGTTTCAGCTTTAGCATCATTCCTTCCAAAGAACATCCAGGACTGATCTCCTTCAGAATGGACTGGTTGGATCTCCTTGCAGTCCAAGGGACTCTCAAGAGTCTTCTCCAACTCCACAGTTCAAAAACATCAACTCTTCGGCGCTCAGCCTTCTTCACAGTCCAACTCTCATATCCATACATGACCACTGGAAAAACCACAGCCTTGACTAGATGGACTTTGTTGGCAAAGTAGTATCTCTGCTTTTGAATATGCTATCTAGGTTGGTCATAACTTTTCTTCCAAGGAGTAAGTGTCTTTTAATTTCATGGCTGCAGTCACCATCTGCAGTGATTTTGGAGCCCAAGAAAATAAAGTCTGACACTGTTTCTACTGTTTCCCCATCTATTTTCCATGAAGTGTTGGGACCGGATGCCATGATCTTCATTTTCTGAATGTTGAGCTTTAAGCCAACTTTTTCGCTCTCCTCTTTTACTTTCATCAAGAGGCTTTTTAGCTCCTCTTTACTTTCTGCCATAAGTGTGGTATCATCTGCATATCTGAGGTTATTGATATTTCTCCCAGCAATCTTGATTCCAGCTTATGCTTCTTCCAGCCCAGCCTTTCTCATGATGTACTCTGCATATAAGTTAAATAAGCATGGTGACAATATACAGCCTTGACATACTCCTTTTCTTATTTGGAACCAGTCTGTTGTACCATGTCCTGTTCTAACTGCTGCTTCCTGACCTGGATACAGATTTCTCAAGAGGCAGGTTAAGTGGTCTGGTATCCCCATCTCTTTCAGAATTTTCCACTGTTTATTGTGATCCACACAGTCAAAGGCTTTGGCCTAGTCAATAAAGTGGAAGTAGATGTTTTTCTGGAACTCTCGCGCTTTTTCGATGATCCAGCAGATGCTGGCAATTTGATCTCTGGTTCCTCTGCCTTTTCTAAATCCAGCTTGAACATCTGGAAGTTCATGGTTCACATATTGCTGAAGCCTGGTTTGGAGAATTTTGAGCGTTACTTTACTAGTGTGGGAGATGAGTGCAATCGTGCGGTAGCTTGAGTATTCTTTGGTATTGCATTTCTTTGGGATTGGAATGAAAACTGACCTTTTACATAGCACAGTACATTAAGTTTTAGACACTTGGCAATTAAACCACATAAAAATTGGAGAAGACCCCAGCCTACTCACAGTCCCTATCTGGTGACTGTACATGGTTCAAAAGGCAGCAGAGGCAACAAGCAGTTGCCTCAAAGGACATGGACCACTGTGTTCTGGAAGCACACTATGTTATCCCAGTGTCATGTATCACTCCACCTTTCTCTAAGGCGGTCTCATAATTCTGGAATGGCAGATGTGGATGATAGAAAATGAAGACAGACAACAAAACGTTTACTCTGTGGAGACATTCTAACTCCTACTATGCATGCATGGTGATCTTGAATGCAACTCATCCTAAAACTTGTCATGGTCATTCTGGGTTTTTAGGTCAGGTGATCCATCAATCTTGCACTCAACTATTACTTTTTTTATATCACCATCACTACCAAAGCTGAGCTGGACAGCAACTAGTGGCTCCACGTAGCTCCCATGCAGTTTTGTTTTGTTTTCCATAATATGGAAATATTTTAAATCTATCTTTCCATTGGGAGGATAAGTTGATAGAACTACTGTGGTTTCACTTTTTGCAATACAGTCTATCTTTGGCTTTCCTTGAGGCTTTAATAGGATTATTCTGCTCATTTTCACAAGAATACAAGGGCTTTCTGATTGGTAGCCAAATGTGGGATCATCCACACCACCATATGCTTCAAGTAAGGCAAGAAGAAACTGACATGCTGTGTATTCTGGACCCTTCTGCTCAAAATAGTTTCTATTGGTACAATCTGTGAGATTCTTCTGTTCTCCTAAGCCGTACGGCTTTAAAAATTTCTTAAGGTCATCAATGTACCCTTGATAGGATTCTGAATCAGACAGGCTGAATGAAAAACCCAGCGCTGGCACTGGTTTTGGAAAAACCACAAGTCCAGGACTAAGAATCTGGTCACGATATTTTGGAACCATCTTCGTTCAGAGTCTGAAGCATGGCCCACATCGTGAATGAAAAGAGTGTAGCCAGGAACCCATACAAGACTGGATAGAAGAGCAAGATCAAACCCAGCTCTTGGCGGTGCGCCCCAGGAACTCTCCGGTGGTCTGGTTGTAGATGAAGAGCTTCCAATCGGCCAGACTCCGGTTGAAGGATTTCTTGTCTCTCTTCTTCATGGTGTGTGTGCCTACTGCCAGGGGAGCGGCGGGGCGGAAGCTGCGAGGAGGGTGGAGGCGCATCCCTTTTAGAGCAGAGCAGCCTGAAAAGTTGGCAGAACGCGCATCGGTGGAGGAAACCTTCTCAATGCAGTGAGCGTTCAAGCAGGAAAATGTATTCTTTATTATTATTATTTTTTTAATTGAAGGATAATTGCTTTACAAAACTTGTTTTCTGTCAAACCTCAACATGTATCAGCCATATCCCCTCCCTTTTGAGCCTCCCTCCCATCTCCCTTTCCATCCCACCCCTCTAGGAAAGTTATTCTTACCTGCTGGTGTTTGTTGTTCAGTTGCTAAGGTGTGTCTGAGTTTTTGCAACCCCGTGGACTGCAGCATGCTAGAATTCCCTGTCCTTCACTCTAACCCAAGGTTTGCTCAAACTCATGTCCATTGAGTCAGTGATGCCATCCAAGCATCACATCCTCTGTTGTCCCCTTTTCCTCCTGCCCTCAGTCTTTCCCAATATCAGGGTCTTTTCCAATGAATTGGCTCTAGGAATCAGATGACCAAAGTATTGGAATTTTAACTTCAGCATCTGTCCTTCCAATGAATATTCAGGGTTGATTTCCTTTAGGATTAACTGGTTTGATCTCCTTGCTGTCTAAAGGGCTTTCACCAGGGAAGTTCTGACGATTCCTTTTTAGATATAGAATCAAAGGCACCATCCATGAAAGAAGTAATAAGATTGACTTCATTGATATTAAAAACTTCTAACCTATAAAAGACAATATCAAAAGACAAGTCAAGACTTGAGAAAATATTTACAGAAGACGCATCTGAACAAACTAAGCATACTCTTGTGATACTATTGAGCAGTCAAGCTCCTTCATATGTATGCAAAGGAGTTACAAATTATGTCTATACAAAAACATGCACTTGGATATTTATAGCAGCCTTATTTTTAACTTCCAAAACTTGGAAGCAAACAAAATGTCCATCAGTAGTTGAATGTATAAACTGTGGTATATCCAGACAATGGAATATTATTCAGCACTAAAAATAAATGAGCTATGAAGTTTTGGAACAACATGGAGAAATCTTAAGTGTATATTACTTAGTGAAAGAAGCATACCTAAAAAAGCTACATATGGTTTGATACCAAATGTACAACACTGGAAAGGGCAAAGCTTGGAGATATTAAAAAGACCAATGGTTAGTATGGTTGGAGGAATGGGGAAATTAATTGGTTGAGCACTGTTACTGCTAAGTCGCTTCAGTCGTGTCCGACTCTGTGCCACCCCATAGACGGTAGCCACCCAGGCTCCCCCGTCCCTGGGATTCTCCAGGCAAGAACACTGAAGTGGGTTGCCAGTTCCTTCTCCAATGCATGAAAGTGAAAAGTGAAAGTGAAGTCACTGATTTGTGTCCAACTCTCAGTGACCCCATGGACTGCAGCTTACCAGGCTCCTCCGTCCATGGGATTTTCCAGGCAACAGTACTGGAGTGGGGTGCCATTGCCTTCTCCTTGGTAGAGCACAAAAGATATTTAATACAGTGAAAATACTCTGTCTCATATTATCATGATGGATGTATGTCCTTATACATTTATCTAAGCAGTGAGAGTTGTATGATAGATTTTGTAACACCAAGAGTGAACCCTAATGTTTTTTGGATGATAATGATATATCAATGTATGTTCATCCTTAGTAAAAATTAGCACTGAGGTGAGTGATGTTNTTTGTAATTGGCATATTTCTTAATGTCTCTGTGGATCAGGTTTTTTTTTTATGTTCCAGTGTTATTTTGATCATTGCACTTTTATGGAAATTAATCAAGTTCAGGCATGGAATAAGATTAGAACAGTGCATGGGATATAAACATCTAAATAAATGCAGTTATTAATATGCATTAAAATATAAGCTATTATTTTGTCTTATTACTTATATTATCATCTCTTACCAACAAAGGCATATAATTTAGATCACCAAAGGGATATTTAAATTTAATAAGATAAATACAAGACAACAAATAGAAATATGACCACAGATATAATTAGGCAATTCATAGATGGGGAAACAGATAATTAATAACTAAAGCATATCAAACTTAAAGGATACACAATTATTGTTTTCACTTTCTATTACCCCTGCAATTTGCATGTAGCTTACATTTATTGTTTCATGTGATTTAATTGGCATATTTTTAAACTGTACATAATTAATGGAGAAGTGGATCTTAAATTGTTTGCTGTCTCATCATTTATGAACAGAGTATAAAAACTCCTTAGTCTCAGAAGTAATCAGAGAAATGCAAATTTGAGAAAAGAGAAAACTTTACACTCATGACATTGACCCAAATACTAAAAAAGTTAAGGTACACAAAAGTCTGGTGAAGATTTGGAACACAGTAAGCATCCTGTGGGCTTCCCTTGTGCCTCAGTGCTGAAGATACTGCCTACCTGCCAATGCAGGAGATTTGGATGTGACCTCTGGTCCGGGAGGATCCCACATGTCATGGAGTAACTAAGCCCATGAACTGCAGCGACTGAGCCTGTGCCCTAGGGCCGGAGAGCCACGGATACTGAGGCCTACACACCCTAGAGTCCATGCTTCACAACAGGAGAAGCCACCACGGTGAGAAGCCTGCACACCCCAGCTAAAGAGCAGCCCTGCTCACTGCAACTAGAGAAAAGCTCTCAAAGTCCAAAATAAATAAATACAATTATTTAAAAAAAAGAAAGAGAAAGCATCTTGTATCTCTAATGGGAGTATAAGTTTGTCAACAACCCTGAAAAGTCGTCTGGGAGCATGCAATGAAAGTGGTTATTTGCATACCACAAGACTCACCTAGATTTTCTTTTTTTTTTAATATAAATTTATTTATTTTAATTGGAGGTTAATTACTTCACAATATTGTATTGGTTTTGCCATACATCAACAGGAATCCACTGCAGGTACACATGTGTTCCCTATCCTGAACCCCCCTCCCCCATCCCTCCCCGTACCATCCCTCTGGCTCATCTCAGTGCACCAGCCCCAAGCATATCTGTCTAATCTCCATTGTATACATCCAAGAGAAGTTATTACAAAAGTACTTTAAAACACTTCACATTGGTAACTGTAATGTATTTGGGGGTTTCAAGATCATTTAGCAATAACCTAGGATTTCATCCTATTCAAATATCAGACATACAGTATGGAATATAGTCAACAAAAACTAGATATATACACAGCAGCATAGGTTGAACTAGCATACATAATGATGAATGAGAAAAATTAAGAAATGAAAAATATATTCATATAAATTAAACATTACATACAGGCTAAAACACACAACTAAATATACGTGTTCAAATGCCTATACAAATAGACATACAACATTTTTTACTAGAACTTCTAAGTGGGAAGATCCCTTGGAGAGGGGCATGGTGGGACACTTCAATATTCTTGCCTGGAGAATCCCCATGGATGAAGGAGAATTGCAGGCTACAGTCCAAAGGGTTGCAAAGACTGAAGAGACTGACTTAGTGTTCTTGGAGTTAGGGAAATAACAGTGGGGATTCAGGAATAGAGTGGAAAAAAATAAAAGAAAGGAATTGTCCATTTTTGGTCCACTGATGATAACATATTATCAACAAGAGCACAAGTTTGACTTTTTAAGTTATACAATTAATGAATGAATATTATACTGGTTTGGGGCTCTAGATTCTGTTTCCTTTGTGTTTGGTTTATTCCTCACCAATTGCACATATTAGGTGCTGCTAGTGGTAAAGAACCCGCCTGCTGATGTAGGAGACACGAGACATGGATTTGATCCCTGGATCAGGAATATCCCCTTGAAGAAGGGCATTGTGACCTACTCCACTACTCTTGTCTGGAGAATCCAATGGACAGAGGAGGTTAGCAGGCTACAGTTGATAGCGTTGCAAAGAGTTAGCCACAACCTAATTGACCTAGCATGTAGCAAGCACATGTTCACTTTAAATCTGATCTTCTGAAGTTCTTACTCCATCAGTGTGTTCATCATTTCCAAAACTTCTTGTTGGAGAAGATCATGGAGAGGACTTGACTGCTGATTGACCTGCAAGCTGGACCCAGACAATCAGAGATTCTTCCCCTATCTCCCACCCCAGAATGTATATTCCCACCCATCATTCCAATGCTAAGAGCTATTTAAAAGACACAGCTTTGAGAGAGTAAAGTGTTGTTGAAACCATCTGGACTGAATATGTGACCAAACCCAATTAAGGTCTCTGTATAAACTTTTAAGATCCTGATAGGCAGATACTGAGAACTACTTGTCTTGTGGCTGCCAAGGCAAGTCTCATGTGCAAAGTTCCCTTGCTTATTAAACCTGGCACTTATTAACTGAGAATGGTCTGCCTCTTCTACGTTTTTGTTTGGTCTCTTCTTGCCCTTTTTGTACAGGGACCAGTTTCAAATTTCACCCAGGTGCCAGACCAGCAATAGTGGAGTAAGCCAGGAGACTAAAGAAATGGGTCTTGGGAAAAAGGCACCCACAAGGGAAATCCCAATGGTGGTGTTATACACTGTAGCCCTCCAGGCTTCTCTGACCATGGAATTGTCTAGGCAAGAATACTGGACTGGGTTGCCATTTTCTACTCCAGGGGATCTTCCCAACCCAGGAATCAAACCCAGATCTCTCGTGTCTCAAGCATTCGCAGGCAGATTCTTTACCACTAAAGCCACCTGGGAAGCCCAAATAGGCCATGAACCTCTACATGGGGAGTTGTGGCCCCTAGGATAGATGTCTGTAGACTATGTGGATGCTCTAAAAATGTTGGCTGATTTGATGCCCGTGTGTGAGCAACTGTGCACTGTGGAAAAGTGAGGAAATAAAGGCCTGTGCAAGGGGCTGGTCTCTGCTACGGGCTATTCAGCTGGCCACAGATCCTAAAATAGAGGTTGCAGCCTGAGTTAGAAAGTTGGAAGAAGAGCTAAGATTAGAGGGGAATGTATGATGGTTCATTACTCTGCAAGCTTTGGGGCTGGCAAACAAGATGGGAAAGTAGGATATTATGTCTGATACCCCAGCTTGCCATTTTGCAAGGCTTGGCTGTGTTTAGGTGCTCAGTCATGTCCTACTCTTTGTGACCCCATAAACTGTGGCCTACCAGGCTCCTCTGTCCATGGGGATTCTCTGGGCAAGAATCCTGGAGTGGGTTTCCATACCTTCCTCCAGTGGATCTTCCCAAGCCAAGGATAGAGTCCAGGTCTCCAGAACTGCAGGCAGATTCTTTACCATCTGAGCCACCGGGGAAGCCCAAGAATACTGGAGTGGGAAGCATATGGAGAGTACAATCTTCATTGGATTAAGGTTTGGGCACTATGGCAAAGCCTGTGAGACCCTTAGAGGAGGGATTCTTTGGAAAGTGAGAAAAGCAAGAAGGGATATATGGTGATGATTGACAATGAAATGGACAAAATATTCCATACCGTCTGATCCCCAGTAGAAAAGAAAACTAAGACACAGCAGCAACAATCCCAGTCAATGGGGGCAACTCCCAATACAGGAAATGGTGATGATGAGAGAATATACTCCCACTGAACTTGTTGGTATAGCCGCCATGTTCCAGCAAAAGGCCAGGAAAAGCATGCAGGCATTGTTTGCAAGGCTGTGGGATACCTGACGGGGGTGGAGATGGTGTGGTGACAGCCTTTCTCTGACTTGGGGCAGGAAGCACAGAAAATGAGCAGTATTACTGTGCACTCTGCTCTCAGGCAGCACTTGCATAGTGCTCTTGGGTACAAGGTCTTTGCTTCCTTATAGATTGCATTCTTCTAGCCTGCAGGAGGTTTGGCCCAATGAAGGGGATCTCCCTGGGCACATGGGGCCCTGTAAGTCTATAAAGGAGGTACAAAAAACTCATAGGGAGTTGGGAATGAGATAGTCTGTCTAAGTCCCTGTGTCTGAGGGCCCTTAAAGAACTGACCTGTCAATTCATGGGACATAATAGATGGAGGTTCAATCCCTGGGTAGGGAAGATCCCCTGAAGGAGGGCATCTCAGTCCACTCCAGTATTCTTGCCTGGAGAATCCTATAGACAGAGGAGCCTGGTTGGTTACAGTCCATGGGACTGCAAAGAGTTGGATGTAACTGAAGTGACTTAGCGTGCACAATCAGACTACATTCATTTCAAGAATAAAAGCCAAGATATGCCAGTTCACCCCCAACACCTGGTATAAATGCCAATATCCACAGTGAATCCAGATGTGGGACAAAACATATGATGTTGAGGGATCCATTGCTGATCTGGGGAAAATGACAGATCCTGGGAATGGGTATAGGCTGTGGGGAAGCCATAAGATAGAGAGGAAGTTAAAAGCTAAAACACCACCTTGATTAGATTTTCACTATGTGATAATCTACTATTTTTGTAATTATTTTATAGGTTTATGTTATTCATATATTTTTTATTTCTGCAAGAAATTTGTCAATGCAGTTTTGGGGAGATTCTTATATCTTGTCATTTTATTGATAAGAAATTATAATTTATCTAGCTATATTCCTTTGTGTATGTTTTTAAAATGTATGCCTAAACATTTTTCTTGATTTTAATTGCCCTAAGTTTTGTGCATGATATATTAAAAAATTGCACTATGTTTCAAATTATATAATTCATACTTTAATTCTTGGTAATTTATTTTTTT
>SJYQ01002026.1:335876-356155 GCA_006410935.1 Redunca redunca | reverse complement strand
AAAATAACACAAATATCAATAGGGAAAATGTTAGAATGCCAAATTACATTAACAAGAAAATATTACACTGCATATATAAATTTGAAATGTTTTCAAGTGGTGTATATTTAATTTCAAATATTACTGGCTCAGATATAAAATAATAAAGTAAAAATGTATAAAGTATTTAAGTATAGGGCATGTCTTTGATAATTTATAAGTAACATTTTTCCATAATTTTCTTTTGAAATAACTTGAACTAAAAAAGCTAAAGCATCATTCAGATCTGAATGAGGATAAACAACATATCCCTTCTCCCTTCAACTGCATCTGTTTATCCTGCAATGCTCTCAAATAAGAGTCTCAGGAATCCAAGAACTATCCCCTGATTTTGGCTCAGAAACATAGATTGTCTGGATGAAAGAGGATTCAGGTTTTAGCAAAATCGGCAGTGTACTTGAAGATTAGCCATTAGCATCAAATACATGCCAACAGCAGCAGCTGGCCTTTAAAAGACTCACATGTTCATTTCATTTCTGCTCATTGATTTATCTAAAATGAGTGAAGAAGAATAAACAATAAGAAAAGGAGGACATGAGTATATTACAGTGTTTTCCACTGTTCTGGAGTTAAATTTAATTGTTTTTGTCATTTAAGGGTCAGTAAATTTGCATGTAATAGGGACTATTTGGGACCATATCTTAGAAACTTTCTCAGACAATAGTCTTCACATATTATGTACTATGTGTATGTATGTACATACGTGTGTATGTAAGTATGTCGGTATATGCCATACAAGTATGTGAAAGGGGAGAAGGAAAAGGCAACCCACTCCAATAGTCTCACCTGGAAAATCCCATGGACAGAGAAGCCTGGTAGGCTACAGTCCATGGGGATCGCAAAGAGGCAGACACAACTGAGCAACTTTCACATACATATATACATACACGTGCACATAGATATATGCACACATATACATATATATATATATACATGCATATATACACAAACATCATTGAAAGTTTACAATTAATATGAAAAGTAGAAGCAATGTATTAAAAAATACATAATTTGCTGTCTCTCTTGACTATATATCAAGGTTACATAACTACCTATATGTAGAGGTGCTGATAAGTAACTATGATAGCTGGCTGTCAGCATTATTTTAATACCATATATAAGAACCCAAGGTGGCACCATCAGTAACCAATTTGCCTACCAATGCAGGAGACTCAAGGGGTGTTGGTTCAATCCCTGGGTCAGGAAGATCCCCTAGAGGAGGAAATGGCAACCCACTCCAATATTCTTGACTGGAAAATCCCATGGACAAGGAGCCTGGCTGGCTACAGTCAATGGGATCAAAAAAAAGCCAGACACAAGTTAATGACTAAACAACAACAACAAAGATCACTCTAGCAATGATAGCTATCCAACAGTGGATGGAAGGGTTTGGGACATAAGCCTAGAGACCTAGAGACGTAGAAGGATGTGGCTGGGGACTGTCCTGGGGCTTCAAAGGGACACCTCTGTAGCTAAGCATGTTTAGAGAAAATCTGTAAAAAATATGTGGTATGTCATTTCTAAAGATGGGAAGGGTTTATAAGAGTAAGAGTTCACTCAATTGTTTGTAATAACCTAAACACCTTTTTTCAATCTCCCTTGACATTATACTTCCAAATGATATCATTCAATTTGCATAAAAGTTCTTCCAAATGGCAATGTGTTGTCTTAAGAAACAGAAAATATGGAAATTCAAGAAGATATCTACAGCATGTTTTGCAAATCTGTGAGTTGAATAAATTTTGAAATCATTAAAAATAAAGTGAGAAAATTTCCTCTTCTCACAGGATCTATCATTGTGGGAACATCTGGCATTTGGAAAACAGATATTAAAATAAATTTCATGAAATTTTCCAATATTGTGCACATTATATAATTGATCTTTTTAAGCAGATTTTCCAAGTTAGCTGTTCTTGTTTTCCTCTCAAAACATATTTTATATGACCAAAACTTTCTATGTTATATTAAAAATATTTTAATAAGAGAATTATAGTATGGTTTTTAAAGAAAATTAAAAGTATAATAACTTCATGGTTTGAGAAAGTATTTGAGACAAATCAAAAATATACATCATATTCCCAGGAAGGAAATAAACTAAAATATCTCCACCAGATAACATCTTTTATCTTCTTGGAGAAGCAGCTGTGTGTTGTCATATATCTGTACTGTTTGAAAAGCAAAATGCATAATTAGTGGTTATTAAGACAGTAAGGTTATTCCATGCACATGCCAGTCTTCTTGATGTCCCCATGCAAGGGAATTCTTGCCTCATAGTAAAAACAGAAGCAACGTTTTATTTTAACGGCCATGAAAGACCATGTCCAATCATAATTTAGAGTGAGTTTTCTTCAAAGTCCTTAATTACAGGTCACTTCAGTGGTGCAGCAGATGGTAGAATGTAAAGTGGATAACAAGACACAAAGACAGGTAGCAGCAAGTCTGAGGGAGTTTCTTCTAAGATGTCAGTCTTAGCATTTGGTGACATTGGGACTCCCAGGGCAAGATCATGGGTGGAGTCAGTGCTAATCTTAAATCACTTAAGAACTGATAATTGCCTTAAGTCTAACAATCAAGGGCTGTTAGTTATCACCTTGAGTAAAAAGTACACAGAGTTGTCTTTTGTAAACAAAGTACTATTTCTCATTTTTTATAGCTTTTTCTTAGGAATGAACAACTTAAAATATATGTCTGGTGAACCAAAAATAAAGAAATGAAACAGAAAATATTTGAAGAACTTAATTTGTATTAGCCAGGACATTATTAAACACATCAGTGTAAACCAGTATATATATTTTTATAATTCATACAGGAAAATGTCTCACGATCTCTTTAAAATCCATTTCTGTTGTTTTGACTATGCTTGGAGATGAAAGGAAGTTAGAGGCTAGGTTGTCCCTACTTTGAATGGAAGGACCCAAGTGCCCCTGGAATCTAGTAATAGCTTATTTTAAAATTCTAGAACTCTTCTACACCAAGATCACCAAACCAGTTTAAATACAATAAAAAGAGTCTACAAGGAAAAAAAAAAAATTAAATAAAGTTAGATACTAGAATTGGGGGAAAAGATTCCTTAAGCAAAAGCAAAGCCAATAACAACCAGAGCAGAAATACAGCAGAACACTCTTAAATTTTTCTTATTTGCTACAGTGGATTAAATGGAGCTCCATTAACTAACCATGTCTAAAACTTTGAGAGTGAACTACTGTCTGGCATGACTGACTGAGGAATTTTGTAATGCTCCAAATTTCACTAGAGTAGCACTCAACACTTCAGCACAATAGTATGTATAAATACAAAATTAGAAAATAGGTAGTTTTTTTGTGTGTTTTAGAAATAAGAATCTAAACTCTAGCTCCTTTTTATTTGGAATTGACTCCCCCCCCCCACCCTCGCCAAGTCAATGAGTAACATTATTTTCAAAAAATAATGACAATACTAACAAAAAAATGTGTTTATAAGCTCAGGAAAAAAGCTACTAATAATTATTTAAATATTTTATCACTAAAGGTGGCATAATTGGACTGAGAGAGGTAAGCAAATTAGATAGACCAAATAGATACCTTTAGGAAAAATACCTTAACAAAAAAACAAACAAACAAAAAAGACTCCATTTTCCTACTTTAGTCATACATTAAATTGATTTTAAAACAATGACATTATTGTGTTTTTATCCTTGATTAATATTCCTTTAAGAAAAGCACAAGACAAAGCACAAAGTAAACATTTCCCCCTTTAATTAGGAAGAAAAGTGAAGTTGCTCAGTTGTGTCCGACTCTTTGCGACCCCATGGACTGTAGCCTACCAGACTTCTCAGTCCGTGGGATCTTCCAGGCAAGAGTACTGGAGTGGGTTGCCATTCCCTTCTCCAGGGAATCTTCCTAACCCAGGAATTGAACCCACGTGTCCTGCATAATAGGCACCAGGGAAGCCCAATTAGGAAGAAAGTATTGCCTAAGTCTAACAGTTTATTGCTAAGTGTGAGGATATTTAGTAGACTTAGTAAGGACCAATCAAAGGAAAAAAAAAAAAAACCTACCTTGGCAAACTATAGTGCAACTGATCTAATACACACACACACACACACACACACACACACACACAATATACATATATAATAATTCTTTTTATATTCCAATTACAGATAATGCAAATTTCATTGAATGTATTAGAATTCGGTTAACTTAAAATATTGTCCTGGTCTTATTATCTCAGAAATCTCAAGAATGCAATAGAGATAGAAAGAAATGATGACTTTTTCCTTCTTCTCTTATAGATTCTTTGGCTAGTCTGATAAATGATGTAAGACAGATTAATGAAAGAAAAACACGTTTAATTTAATTCTGTACATATAAGAAGCTCAGGGACAGTCAGGTTTATTTGGCATCCTCTGCTAAGGAGAAGGGGGTGGGGCCTGGGGCTTTAAAGACAAGTCCATTGGAAGCAAAATAAAAATGTTTTTCCTGCTCTCTTCAGGTTATCCCAATGTCACCTACTATGAGCAACAAAGTCTCTGGGACACCATCTAGGAGGCGGTGCAGAAAGTCGTGCAGGGGAACCAGTGTGGGAAGTGGAAGCTTTTGGAGACAGTGGAGCTTCAGGTCAGTCTGAAGAACTATGACCCTCAGAAGGACAAATGCTTTGGGGACATGCAAGGAAAGTTATGACCAACCTAGATAGCATATTGAACAGCAGAGACATTGCTTTGCCAGCAAAGGTCCGTCTAGTCAAGGTTATGGTTTTTCCAGTGGTCATGTGAGAGTTGGAATATGAGGAAAGCTGAGTGCCAAAGAACTAATTCTTTTGAACTGTGGTGTTGGAGAAGACTCTTGAGAGTCCCTTGGACTGCAAGGAGATCCAACCAGTCCATCCTAAAGAAGATCAGTCTTGGGTATTCATTGGAAGGACTGATGCTGAAGCTGAAACTCTAATACTTTGGCCACCTTGTGCGAAGAGTTGACTCATTGGAAAAGACCCTGATGCTGGAAGGGATTGGGGGCAGGAGGAGAAGGGGATGACAGAGGATGAGATGGTTGGATGGCATCATCGACTTGATGGACGTGAGTTTGGGTGAACTCCAGGAGTTGGTGATGGACAGGGAGGCCTGGTGTGCTGCAATTCATGGGGTCACAAAGATTTGGACACTACTGAGTGACTGAACTGGATTGAGCTGAAGATTAAGTCCTCTACATGCCTCAGGTTCTCTGCATGTGTTCTGGGGAGCACCACTATGACAAGGCCAAAGTTGTGGATATCCCCCACATGGACATGGTTAGACACTGAAGAAACCCAACAAGAATAAGAAACTTGTCAAGAAGATGGCCAAGAAGTATGATACCTTTTTTGTTTCAGACTCTGATCAAACAGATCCCACATATCTTCAGTGGAGACCTGAATAAGTCTGGCAAGTTTCCTTCCTTGCTGACCCACAATGAGAATGTGGTGGCCAAAGCTAATTAAGTGAAGTCCACCATCAAGTTCTAGATAAAGAAGGTGCTGTGTCTGGCCATAGCTCTTGGCTACACAAAGATGACAGATGATGTAGAAAATCCACTTAGCTTTCAAATTCTTGGTGCCACTGCTCAAGAAAACTTGGCAAAAGGTCTGGGTTTTGAACATTAAGAGCACCATGGGGAAAGCCCAGAACCTGTACTAAGGTACAAGCTTAACAAACCATACTCCCACCATTTATAAAACAACAACAGTAACATGATTTTCCTGCCATGTAGACATAATGGGACACAGAAAGCTTTGAACAAAGATGTGTTCCTAAATTCTACCCAGACTATCAAAACCAGTTTATAATCATTGTAGTTATTTCTGATGATTACTCTCTTCTTGGTATAAACCCTCCCTCTAAATTCTTATAGACAGCTAAGTAAACTTCCAAACTCTTTAGTCTCTTAAAACTAATGAGCCAAAAATAATGCTCATAACAAAGAGACACATTTGGGGTGGCAAATTTTGCTCCCCTACAAGATTCATACGGTCCTAAATTTGCATGTGCCTTACATTTCCTATTTTATTAAGATATTATAAAATTTCTATCAAATTAAAAGCATCAAATAATGCACTTTGAAAAAGAATCACTAATCATCTCTCAAAACTAAAATTAAAATTTTACTAGATAGATTTTCGTGTTAATACTAATCTAGCAAAGTAATCTCTGTTACAGAAAAATGTTACATAAAGCCACAGAGATAAATACAGTTGCTACTGCTGCCTAGGAGAGACATTCAGCACCTCTCCATTGGAAAAGCTCTCCCACATACTATGAGGACTTCCCTGGAGGTCCAGTGGTTAAGAATCAGTGTTGCCATGCAGGGGATAAGGGTGTGTTTCCCTGGTAAGTGAACTAAGATCCCACGTGCCATGGACCTAAGCCAGCATGTCACACTAGAGACTATGTGAGCCACAATGATAGAAACTGCATGAAGCAAAGAAGATCCCTCATGCAGTCAAAAATAAATAAATAACCATTAAAAAGAAGACACACTGTATTTAAGAGCAGTATTTATTCTGATTGGCCTGTGCTTTTTCTGAAATAGTTGTTAGCTATTTTGAATATCTTTGCTGATTTTGGCAAACTGTTACCATGGGTTGAATTTCAATGTGTAGGCTGCCATGTCCTGCTAGTTCAAGAAGTTAGGCACTGGGTCTGTGAGTGGCTTTATACTGTGGTCAACTAGGGGGATAATCTTCTTGACCACATAAGGAAAGTTTATACTTGAATTAAGACAGGAATGTTCATGAAGCCATTCCATGTTCCATGGGGTAGAAGCCATTGAGCCTATCTCAGGTCCAAAAGAAGGCATAAGTTAAATCATTGTGTTTTGAAGGTTAGAAAGGAAAAGCAGAGTTCTTTCTCCTCCACATAAAGTTCCAGCATCCACAGAGCTCATCCAAGTTTTCTTCAAGTAGCTTACACATTTCTCTAAATTTAGCCTATGAAATTACCCATCCCTATAAAAACTGACAACTACCACGCCCTGGTGGTCCCCTGCCTTCCAAGATGGTCCAGCTCTTGTCTGTGGAATGTGTGTCTCCTTGAATTAACCTTCTTTTGCTTTACTGTGCCCTGTTCTTGAATCCTTTCCTGTGTGAAGCTGAGAATCTACACTCAGCAGCTGTTCCAGGGACTTACCTAAGACCTGGAACGTGACCATTCTCTCAGAGTGCACTTTCTTCCCTGTAACACTAGCCCCAAGACTTATCATCTTATTTTGAAATAAGGACATTAAACATGTAGTTGGTTTAGGAATAAGGTGGTATGATATGATAATATAAGTGATATGGTACTTAATCTGATATGTAAATGTTTTATAAGGGGATGAAGATATGAAGACTGAGAAATCCTGGGAGAATGTGTAAAGGCAGAGATTGGAGTTATGCACCTACAGTAAGGAACACCAGTGATTCTGGCAAAACAACAGAAGCCAGAAAAGTCTCTACAGATTTCAGAGGGAGCATGGCCCTGCTGATACCAGAATTTCAGGCTTCTAGGCTTCAAAACTGACAGAACACTTTTACATTGCTTGAGCTTCTTAGTTTGTGGAATTTCATCATGGCAGCCCCTAAGAAACTATTTTTTCTATCTAAGGAAATGTCTACCTAATTAAAATGAATGTTAAACTATTATATTTTATGCCAGTTACATTCCTAGGAAGATTGCTTTTTGTGTTGATTCTTCTTCCACAATAATAAAAGCACAAGATTAGAATATAGAATCCATGTCTTCCTTTTTCTGTGATGTTTGTATTTAGTTCAGTCTTTAAAATGGCCAGATTCTTGTTCTTCCCCAAAAGGTTTCAGACAAAACCTCTACAGTACTCTTGAAAATATTTCAGGTCATGACATGCTTTATCAAGAAGCCAAGTCTCCTACACTACTTCTTAAACAAAGACAAATAGTCATATCTGAAATGGTCTACTTATAAATTATTTGTGTTAACCGAGACAAATGCAGTTTATTCCTTTATTTTTCTATAAAATGGCCTGTTACCTAGTAGGCCTTTATTAAATATTTCTTGACTATGTGATTATATTAATATATGAATGGATGTAAAGCAAAAAATAACTGTGGTAAGTAGCTATGAAATTGTACTTAAGATTTGCTTTATAAAGTTTATTTGCTTTATAAACTACATAAGGAAAAATTCAGACAGAGACATTATCTGTTTTTAAGGTAATAGCATATTGCTTGGGATATAGAAAGGAGCTATTATTATTATTTTTCTTTTTGTCTCTTATTTTGCCATTGTAGTTATGTAAACAAATATACTTGGAGAAGGAAACAGTGATCATCTTCAAATGTTCTAGTACTTTTCTATCAAGAATGAGTGCAGGTTTGGAAATGCCAAGCACTAAAGCACTTATAATAGAATCATCCATAGTTAGGAAATAGGAAATTTCCCTCTAGATTTGACTCACGATTGTGGTCATAAAATAGTTTGACCCAGAAGCACTTAAGAAGTGCCACACAGTGAAAGGATTATGTTAATTTGGATTATATATGGATGCAACTCTGGGAAAGCTATGTATAGTGAAGGTTCTGTTGCTGAATTACAAGTTGTTGCGTGCCTAGGCTCCACAGACATTGAAAGATTTTCTATTTAAAGGTAGGCAGCTATAATGATTTCATGCAAGTTTTGAGGAAACCATGAATGTTAGAATGTATTGTTCTCTATTATATTAGAACATGTATCCCAAATTTCAAGAAATCAGCTTCTGTTGTTTTATGAACAGTACCAGAGATCATCTCTCTGGCATTCAAATAAATTGATGAGATTTATCTTTTTTAATTCAGTCAAAATATATTTAGATGTGGTAGAGGGGGAAACAACATAAAGGGTTTTAAAGAATATTTATATATCCTTACATGCCTCTCAAACTATAATTCTGTTCCTCTTTATTTTTAAACTTTGAGTCATTTCTCATAGTTTCTGATAAACCAAATTTCTTCCTTCTTGTTTCCGAGTGTAGGTATATATTTTATATACCATTAAGACATGGGGATTCTTTATAATTCTTAAATAGATGGGAATACCTTAATACCTGACCTGCCTCCTGAGAAATCTATATGCAGGTCAAGAATCAACACTTAGAACTGCACGTGGAACAACAGACTGGTTCTAAATAGGGAAAGGAATACATCAAAGCTGTATATTGTCACCCTGCTTATTTAACTTATATGCAGAGAACATCATGCAAAATGCAAGGCTGGATGAAGCACAAGCTGGAATCAAGATTTCCAGGAGAAATCAATAACCTCAGATATGCAGATGACACCAGCCTTATGGCAGAAAGTAAAGAGGAACTAAAAAACCTCTTGGTGAAAGTGAAAGAAGAGAGTGAAAAAATTGGCTTAAAGCTCAACATTCAGAAAACTGAGATCATGGCATCTGGTCCCATCACTTCATGGCAAATGGATGGGGAAATAATGGAAACAGTGAGAGATTTTATTTTCTTGGGCTCCAAAATCACTGCAGATGGCGACTGCAGCCATGATATTAAAAGATGCTTGCTCTTTGGAAGAAAAGCTATGACCAACCTAGACAGCATATTAAAAAGCAGAGACGAGATTTTGTGGACAAAGATCCACCTAGTCAAAGCTATGGTAGTAGCTCTGACTACTACTACCACCACTATTTTTCCAATAGTCATGTATGGATGTGACAGTTGGACCATAAAGATTGCTGAGCACTGAAGAGCTGATGTTTTTGAACTGTGGTATTGGAGAAAACTCTTGAGAGTCCCTTAGACTGCAAGGAGATCAAAGCAGTCAATCCTAAAGGAAATCATTCCTGAATATTCATTGAAAGGACTGATGTTGAGGCTGAAACCCCAAAACTTTGGCCACCTGATGCAAAGAACTGATTCATTGGAAAAGACCCTGATGTTGGGAAAGATTGAAGGTGAGAGGAGAAGGGGATGACAGAGGATGAGATGGTTGAATGGCATCACCGACTCAATGGACATGAATTTGAGTAAGCTCTGGGAGATGGTGATGAACAGAGAAACCTGGCATGCTGTAGTCCAAGGGGTCACAAAGAGTTAGACACGGCTGAGCAACTGAACTGAATTGAACTGAACTGAACTATTTTGCGAATATATTATTTCTTAATATCATTTCCTAGATGTATTGGATTTGATGCACAAAGGAGAGATAATTGATATTCAGTTATCATTTTGAAAATAATAATGCCTAAAAGGTTCATTTCTAGGATTTGGTAAATGTCATAAACTGTGACTGCTTGGACTTGGATCAGTATGTGTTAAAAGCAGTTTTAATCTGATTTTATTCTGATCCTATCATTTCAGAGGCATCTTCTCACCAGTTCCATCTCTTGGTATTTTAATACACACTCAAGTTGACTCACCAGAGGTGTCTCTTAAAGTACAAAGTGTTGTTTGAATTTCATACACACTAACATCAATGGAGAAGTCACAATTAAAAAGAATTTATTCTTCACACAGCTAGCTGATTTCATTATTGACATCTATGCTTTTGAAGGGGTCTTGACTTTTTATGTTCAATTTAAATCTAATATATTTTGTATTTTCAAGCCAACAAGACAAAAGAATTTCTGTAGCTAATGAAATAAGATCTGTTGATCTCACAGACATGTGAGAGAGAGGATGTGTAACTGAACACATTTTAAGAAGGTGATTTGATTTTCATATCAGGATACATTTGGGGACCAACTTTGAACAATAACTTGTCCCTTGAGATTCCTGGAATCTTGTATTTTTACTAGTGAAAGGTCCTGACAAACTGAAATGCAGAGAAATGTCTCCCATTTAAACACTTTACACATTTACAATTTTCTTTCTATGTCTCAGACTAGTCAAGTTGTCAGACACAAATGAAAACAGACTTCCCTTTATGTAATGCTTTCTATGGTCCTATAAATAGTAAGCCTCCCTGCTTGCCAGTACATGGGAAGCCAACTATTGTTTTCTTTTAGAATCACTGTATGAAAGTTAATATTAACTGGACTATGTTGTAGTTCCTTTTATTTTTTTTTTTAAATTTTTATTTTTACTTTATTTTGCTTTACAATACTGTATTGGTTTGCCATACATTGACATGAATCCACCACGGGTGTACATGAATTCCCAATCCTGAAACCCCTTCCCACCTCCCACCCCATATCATCTCTCTGGATCATCCCTGTGCAGCAGCCCCAAGCATCCTGTATCCTATATCAAACATAGACTGGAGATTCGTTTCTTACATGATAGTATACATGTTTCAGTGCCATTCTTCCTAATCATCCCACCCTCTCCCTCTCCCTCAGAGTCCAAAAGTCTGTTCTACACATCTGTGTCTCTTTTGCTGTCTCGCATAGAGGGTTATCATTACCATCTTTCTAAATTCCATATATATGTGTTAGTATACTGTATTGGTGCTTTTCTTTCTGGCTTACTTCACTCTGTATAATCGGCTCCAGTTCCATCCATCTCCTTAGAACTGATTCAAATGTATTATTTTTAATGGCTGAGTAATACTCCATTGTGTATATGTACCACCGCTTTCTTAGCCATTCATCTGCTGATGGACATCTAGGTTGTTTCCATGTCCTAGCTATTATAAACAGTGCTGCAATGAACATTGGGGTACATATGTCTCTTTTAGTTCTGGTTTCCTTGGTGTGTATGCCCAGCAGTGGGATTGCTGGGTCATAAGGCAGTTCTATTTGCAATTTTTTAAGGAATCTCCACACTGTTCTCCATAGTGGCTGTACTAGTTTGCATTCCCACCAACAGTGTAAGAGGGTTCCATTTTCTCTACACCCTTTCCAGCATTTGCAGACTTTTGGATCGCAGCCATTCTGACTGGTGTGAAATGGTACCTCATTGTGGTCTTGATTTGCGTTTCTCTGATAATGAGCGATGTTGAGTATCTTTTCATGTGTTTGTTAGCCATCCATATGTCTTCTTTGGAGAAATGTCTATTTAGTTCTTTGGCCCATTTTTTGATTGGGTCGTTTGTTTTTCTGGAATTGAGCTGCATAAGTTGCTTGTATATTTTTGAGATTAGTTGTTTGTCAGTTGCTTAATTTGCTATTATTTTCTCTCATTCCGAAGGCTGTCTTTTCACCTTGCTTATAATTTCATTTGTTGTGCAGAAGCTTTTAATTTTAATTAGATCCCATTTGTTTATTTTAGCTTTTATTTCCAGTATTCTGGGAGGTGGATCATAGAGGATCCTGCTGTGATTTATGTCAGAGAGTGTTTTGCCTATGTTCTCCTCTAGGAGTTTTATAGTTTCTCGTCTTACTGTTGTAGTTCCTTTTAAAGATGTCTAACAAGGAGCCACCAAAATCTTTGTAGGGAAATTGACCCAGACAATTTAGATGCATTATTCATAAATCAGAAACAAAACTGCTTCAAAAGATTCCCAAATATGAATTGATAAAGCCTTGTTCCAGGACCATGATGTAGTTGGGTGGTTAGTAAGTGTTATGATCATATAATTTATTATCCAAAGCTGCATGTTTTGGAGTGAATGAGGTGAATGTTATTAATTGTTATTAATTGTTCAGGAAAACAACCATAATGGAAAAGTCTTGTGCAAGCTTTAGCATATGTTTACCCAGTTTGCAACTTCATGAAATCTGTCAATATCAAGTAGTATTTGATGGGGTTTGTGTTTCAACAGACAAATCCATAAGGTATAAGTTAATTAGTGTATGTTTAATTAGCAGACACATATACAGTAATATACAGATATTTTCTTATTCTAAAATTACTTGATTGATAAGAAAATAAAACCCCAGACTTGACACTTCTTAACCTTATGGTCCAATTCATTTAACTAATTGATCTATATGGAAACACACATTAATATTGCTTAATAAATACTTTGTTGTGTGCTTAGTTGCTCAGTCATGCCCGACTCTTTGGGCCCCATGGACTCTAGCCTGCCAGGCTCCTTTTTCCATGGAAATTCTCCAGGCAAGAATACTGGAGTGGGTTGCCATGGCTCCAGGTGGTCTTCCCAACCCAGGGATCAAACCTAGGCTTTTTTTTTACCATCTGAGCCACGGGAGAAACCCTCTGAGCCACCATGGAAGCCTGCCATAATATTTGGAATGCTTTGTCAAAAAACTAATATTGTTACAATGTGTAATAATAATATAAAACTATTGGTTTACTAAATTTGATTTTATCATTTATATTTAAGCAAATGAAAAATAAGTACTCTTTCCAGATGTTACAACCCACTCCAGTGTTCTTGCCTGGAGAATCCCAGGGACGGGGGAGCCTGGTGGGCTGCCGTCTATGGGGTCGCACGGAGTCGGACACGACTGAAGCGACTTAGCAGTAGCAGCTTATGAGCACACACTATGCACAATTTCTCATGCTTATGAATCGAAATTGTAGATGAATCTTTTACTTCTACCACCACTGCCAAAAGATTTTTCTTTTTTTTTTTAAGAAATCCCCATCCAAGAAGTTAAACTTCTCTGGCACTTTATGTAGGTTAGTTATCCCAAATTATGGATCCAGGAACCTCAATCTTAAGTACAATTGAGATTTAAAATTACTTTTTTTTTTAAAACAATTATAATTTAATAGGCTGGCTGCCTGAAAAAGAACCCATGTGAATATATCTTTACTTCCTTTTCTAGTGCAAGATTTATTGTTCTGTTCCGAGCACATTTTAATAAGATGATAAGTCAATCTAATAGTTTCTGGTCTTATTTGTGAATTTTATATGACAAATATGTTTATGATATTTCATAACTCAATGTATTTTCCCATTTGTCCCAGTTAAGCTGTAATTGTGTAACAAAAATGCTTGATTTGAAATCAATTACTATCAATGCGATTAATCAGCATCCCAAAGTAAAATTTATTTACAAATTAAATGGGTATTTTGATGTACAAATTTGTATTATAGTTATTTAATCCAATGTTAAATTTTTTTTAAAAATCTTTATTATTTTAACAAGAAGCTTAGCTTATATGTAATGCTTTTATTAGCTTAGGTATTTTAAAATTTAATTATGCATTTCCCCTCTTTACAACCTATATTATGATCTAATCTAGTTTGTTTAGAAAAATCTATAATCATTTTATAAATGCCAATGGTTTTAGTTTATCCTTTGCATAGGTATGTTAATTAAAGATATGCTTGTTTTTTTCTTTTTGTTTTCTTTTCATCAATGTGAAAAATGCACTCTGATACAAGGTACAAAATTAGAATAAAACAGATTACAGGCTGAAATGGATTGTAAATCAACTTCTGTACTGTGAATATTTTATAGCAGGCATTTGCAAAGTAAAAAATCTGACATTTATACAGCAATGCATGCATAATTTCCCTCTTACTTGTTATTTCCCTGAGATGAAAGTAATTTTAAAATGCAAGGTCAAAGAAATGATTACCCCTAACAAATAGTAATAGAAGTTGAGGACAAGTATCAGGAAGCAGTTTGGCGTTTTTCTGTTCTATAGAGCATTCAATATCTAATGTACACTTTCAGATAAGACTAAGAAAGTTGAAGTGGGAAATCTTTTCTGGAGATAACTTCAAAGTAGATAAATCATTCCCTTAATTTAATAGCTGTTTTGTTTCTGGCCCAAACACAGTTGGAACTGTACTTGTGGGACTCCATTATCTCCTATATCTGATAAATGGTATGACCAGGACAACCTCAGTCTCCGCAGGAGAGACACTGAACAAATTGTCAGCATGATTTACATACAAGTTGTCAACAGCATCTGGGTTGCTCTGTGAAAGAA
Organism: Redunca redunca; assembly: GCA_006410935.1. Classification (NCBI taxonomy): domain Eukaryota; kingdom Metazoa; phylum Chordata; class Mammalia; order Artiodactyla; family Bovidae; genus Redunca; species Redunca redunca. The sequence goes on along the minus strand of SJYQ01002026.1, from coordinate 341,366 downwards.
TGATGGGTAACAGATGTTCTGGGAAATGCTACCATCTGCCCTTTCTCAAAATACATCCCCTGTGAAACAATACATTTGAATGGATGCCACAGTGATACCTTTCTTTTGAAAAACTTGAACATCCTCAATATTTCAATGTTACTTGTGGCCATCACAAAAGCAAACGGGCTTAAGAGTGTAAATGCAATCAGGCTAAGTAAGCTGACAGGTCCTTAAAAGGTCTTTAAATTTAGTCACATAGTTTGGAAAGAGAATGCTTGATGACTCTCTAGGGGGTATACTGGAAAAATTGTATCAGGAGGTCAGGAACTCCACTTGTGCTTATCTACTGAATGATGTTACACTAGTGTATTATTTCGTAAGTGATTTGTTGAAACTCTGCAGTGCTTTCATAACATTTTAAAACTATTTGCTTCATGCATCTATGGTATAGATATAAACTTAGCAATGTATCAATGTGTGGAAGGTTAAGTGTGCAACAGTTGATCAGTACTAACAATAGTAGTGGGTCAAGGCTCTCAACAGGGAAAATTATCCACTTTCTTAATCCATTTCTCCTCAATATGAATTTTTTTTTTAAATAAACTGTTTCTNGGCAGAGTCAGGGCACGTGTGGAGGCAGCGTGTGCTGGGGATCCAAAGTGAGCAGGGACTCCCAGTGGGGTGGACTAGCCCCTAAGAAGGGACTCACCCGAATACTGCCAGTTGATGGGAAGGGTTGCAACCTGAACCCTTAGGGTTCCCAAGGAAGGAGATAGAACCTAAATGCTCCTAGACGTGTCAACAGCTCCCAGCGAAGCCCCTTACCCTGGGATGACTAGGTTCCTCCCAGAATAAACGTCCCTGCTGGCTCATAGGTTAAAGCGTCTGCCTCCAATGCGGGAGACCTGGGTTCAATCCCTGAGTCGGGAAGATCCCTTGGAGAAGGAAATGACAATCCACTCCAGTATTCTTGCCTGGAGAATCCCATGGACAGAGAAGCCTAGTGGGTTACAGTCCATGGGGTTGCAAAGAGTCGGACACTTTAAAAACTTACCAGTTTTATATACCAAATTATTAATGAGAACATTATTTGTAAACATACAATTAGTGCAAGAAAACATTCACAATTTTTTTTTCTCTGTGGATTTGCCTTATTTCAAATCCTAGTGTATAGACTCCTTATGCTTGTGATGATAATACATGTTTTAAAAATAGGATATAAAGGTTCATCCTAACAGGTACTTAATAATATATATGAAAATGATATAGACTTTGCTTAATTTACTATGATTTTTATTATAATGATCCTGAGAAATTTAAGAACTAAATGCCTTTCAATATTAAATATTATCTTATTTATGCTCTACATTTTATCACACTTAAATGTATCAAGATTCTCCTACAAATTTCTGCTTACTTGCTCAGTCATGACCAGCTCTTTGTTTTGCATGGACTGCAGCCCACCAGACTCCTCTGTCCATGGAATTCTCCAGGCAAGGCTACTGGAATGGAATTCCCTTCTCCAGTGGATCTTCCGGACCCGGGGATTAAACCTGTCTGTGTTGCATGCAGATTCTGTACTATTTGTTCTACGTAATGCTTACAGATTTGTTAGAGATGACAGTATTATGGTGGTGGTGGTTTAGTTACTAAGTCTGACTCTTGCAACCCCATGTACTGTAGCCCACCAAGCCAGCTGGCTCCTCTGTCCATAGAATTCTCCAGGCAAGAATACTTGAGTGGGTTGCCATTTCCTTCTCCAGTATTTTGGAAACCAGATTCACAGAAGTAGCTTAATCTTAATAATAATTCTGAGCAAAAATATATATATATTTCTTTGGAGTTGAATATATCATTGTGAGAAGATTAGATTAGCCTGAGAGTGGAATCATCTACCTTCAGATGTACACAGGACCCTCATGGTTGGTCAGAATCTTGATATTAAAATAATTAAATTGTTGGACTTCCCTAGCAGTCCAGTGGTTAAGACTTGTGCTGCCAAGGTAGGGAGTGCAGGTTCTATCTTTGGTAGGGAACTAAGAGCCCACATGCTGTGTGGCACAGTCAAAAAAAATTTTTTTTAAATAATTAAAATCACACACATGCACACATCCAAACAGGAAAGTAATAGCCAGCTAGTATGTAGGAACATACATAGGAACCCCTGAAAACTGGCCCAAGCCAATTCTCTTTCATGTTAGAACCCTAGAAAGAACTTATCTTCTTCACTTTTATATTTTAATTTCATTTTCTCTTCTTAGCTTTTCACTGTCATCTTTGATAAAATCTACAAAGAAATTGCCAAAGATAGTTAGACAAATCTGATACAGATATCCACTGTGGATACTTTGAAAATTTAATTTACATAAGCTAATATGTCAAATTAATTTCATAATCTGTTTTTGTTTGTTTACTTACTTGTTTTTATCAACAATAGAGATAGGAACTTCATGATCATTCATTTATCTATGATAAATTTGGCTAATTTTTCTATTTTCACCCAGCCATAAATTGCAGATATGTGAGTCCTCAATATGTACAATTATAGTTTACAACAGAGGGCAAGGATGAAAGTTCTTTTATTAGAGATAACATGCAATGTATAGGAAATTGATTTTAATGATGGCCAACATTTTCCACTCTTATCCCTGATATCCATGTTTTTGCTATGTGACTTTGCAATCTCTCTCACTAAAAAACTTGAATCTGTTTCCCTGGTACCAAATTTTGAGTTCAGACAGGTAACTCACTTAGGTCAATGGGATGTTAAAATATGTGATACATAAAGAGGCTTGAAAAATGCTCATGTGTGTTAATTTTCTCTCTTGTTTCTCTTGGAATGAAATGAGAATTTACCTACTGGAGGATGACAGACCACACGGTCTTCCTAAAAGAGGCGATTTCAAGTCATTTGAAGGCCAGAAGAATCTACAAGCATGTGAAAAAACCCTACCTAAATTGAAAGATGAAATATACATGAACTTGCCCAGTTAAAATCAGTGGAATCCCTTCAGATGTGTGAGTTAAATAAATGTTTAATGATACATGTCACTGAGATTTTGTGGTTGATTTCTACATAGCATAATTGTGGTATAGGTAACTAATGCACAAATGCACAAGGCTATCCTTTGTTTTTATTGTTTTTATTTTTTTTTGACCAGCATAATATTAAAAAAATGTGATTTGAATGGATGTACTTAGAAAGACATACATCTTCCAATTAACTGGAATCAATTAGATCCTACTGTTATACGTCCAAATGACAGATTTTTGTTATTTGCTTGAATTTTGTAAACTTTTACAGCTCTTGATCTTTAGGGTATTATAAAATATTCATTTTTTGTAAATTGTAGAGTACTTGACACAGACTTTGGTTTTACAAATCTAGTTGTCTATGAGCTGAAATGTCTCTGGCTTTTCTGCCAAATATAATTATTTCAAGAAGTCACTCAAATACAGTTTATGTTGTTAACTTGTCTTGTAGGGTTTGTTAATTCTCAGGACCAATGTGATATAGAAAACCCAAATAATGCACTTCCTAGCATTTTAAATAGTAAAATAAGAAGTTAGAAGAAAAAGAAAATAAGCAAAACCTGTCTCTGGTTGCAAGAACACTGAACAATTTTTCATAGTTAAATTTTACTTTCAGTAATAAAAAATCTAGTTCTGAAATTAGTTAGATTTTCCAAATATAATCAAAAAGTTCAGGTAGTTTTGTTGATGTGTATTTAGGTAGTTAAAATTATTTCATTTCATTAATGTTTTGGTCATGATTCTCTTCTAATATGTTATATTGTATGAAGTCGCTCAGTCGAGTCCAACTCTTTGCGACCCCGTGGACAGTAGCCCACCAGGCTCCTCTGTCCATGGGTTTCTCCAGGCAAGAATACTGGAGTGGGTTGCTATTTCCTTCTCCAAAATGTTATATTAGGTGATAGCATATCAAGCTAATAGACAGTCATATACATATTGCATAGGTAAATGTCTAATAATTTATATGGTGCAAAATCCATCACAAATTGCTCCTTTCCAAAGTATTTTATTTTCCTGAACTGCTCTAAACTACATTGGTTCTCCCCCCCACCCCCATTGCATTCCTCTATTCTTTCTTCTTTCATTTGATATGTATAGTTCTATACTGAGTATATATCAGTCCTAAAAGATGATGCTGTGAAAATGCTGCACTGAATATGCCATCAAATTTGGAAAACTCAGCAGTGGCCACAGGACTGGAAAAGGTCAATTTTCATTCCAATCTCAAAGGAAGCACCAAAGAAAGCTCAAACTACCACACAAGTACACTCATCTCACATGCTAGTAAAGTAATGCTCAAAATCCTCCAAGCCAGACTTCAACAATACATGAATCATGAACGTCCAGATGTTCAAGCTGGTTTTAAAAAGGGCAGAGGAACCAGAGATCAAAATGCCAACATCTGCTGGATCATTGACAAAGCAAGAGAGTTCCAGAAAGACATCTATTTCTGCTTTATTGACTATGCCAAAGCCTTTGACTGTGTGGATCACAATAAACTGTGGACAATTCTGAAAGAGATGGGAATACCAGACCACCTAACCTGCCTCTTGAGAAATCTGTATGCAAGTCAGGAAGCAACAGTTAGAACTGGACATGACATGATAGACTGGTTCCAAATACAAGAACGAGTATGTCAAGGCCGTATATTGGCACCCTGCTTATTGAACTTAAATGTAGAGTATATCATGAGAAACGCTGGGCTGGAGGAAGCACAACCTGGAATCAAGATTGCCAGGAGAAATATCAATAACCTCAGATATGCAGATGATACTACCCTTATGGCAGAAAGTGAAGAAGAACTAAAGAACCTCTTGATGAAAGTGAAAGAAGAACGTGAAAAAGTTGGCTTAAAGCTCAACATTCAGAAAACGAAGATCATGGCATCTGGTCCCATCACTTCATGGCAAATAGATGGAGAAACAGTGGAAACAGTGTCAGACTTGATCTTTTTGGGCTCCAAAATCACTGCAGATGGTGACTGTAGCTACGAAATTAAAGGATACTTACTCCCTGGAAGGCAAGTTATGACCAACCTAGACAGCATATTAAAAAGCAGAGATATTGCTTTGCCAACAAATGTCCAGCTAGTTAAGGCTATGGTTTTTCCAGTGATCATGTATGGATGTGAGAGTTGGACTGTGAAGAAGGCTGAGAGCCGAAGAATTGATGCTTTTGAACTGTGGTGTTGGAGAAGACTCTTGAGAGTCCCTTGGACTGCAAGGAGATCCAACCAGTCCATCCTAAAGGAAACCAGTCCTGAATATTCTTTGGAAGGACTGATGTTGAAGCTGAAACTCCAATACTTTGGCCACATGATGTGAAGAGTTGACTCATCTGAAAAGACCCTGATGCTGGGAAAGATTGAGAGCAGAAGAAGGGGACTACAGAGGATGAGATGGTTGGATGGCATCACCAACTCTATGGACATGAGTTGAGTAAACTCTGTGAGTTGGTGATGGACAGGGAGGCCTG
>SJYQ01002026.1:314465-334382 GCA_006410935.1 Redunca redunca | reverse complement strand
AAAAGTTATGACCAACCTAGATAGCATATTCAAAAGCAGAGACATTACTCTGCCAACTAAGGTCCGTCTAGTCAAGGCTATGGTTTTTCCTGTGGTCATGTGTGGATGTGAGAACTGGACTGTGAAGAAGGCTGAGCGCCGAAGAATTGATGCTTTTGAACTGTGGTGTTGGAGAAGACTCTTGAGAGTGCCTTGGACTGCAAGGAGATCCACCCAGTCCATTCTGAAGGAGATCAGCCCTGGGATTTCTTTGGAAGGAATGATGCTAAAGCTGAAGCTCCAGTACTTTGGCCACCTCATGCGAAGAGTTGACTCATTGGAAAAGACTCTGATACTGGGAGAGATTGAGGGCAGGAGGAGAAGGGGACGACCGAGGATGAGATGGCTGGATGGCATCATGGACTCGATGGATGTGAGTCCGAGTGAACTCCGGGAGATGGTGATGGACAGGAGGCCTGGCATGCTGCCATTCATGGGGTCGCAAAGAGTCGGACATGACTGAGAGACTGAACTGAACTGAACTGATGACAATGGGTAGACACAATTGTCTTTGACTACTGGGGTCGCAAAGAGTCGGACATGACTGAGCAACTGAACTGAACTGAACTGAACTGGTTAAGCAACTATTGAGTTGGCCAAAATTTCTATCAATGTTTTATTTCAGTCACTCAGTCTTGTCAGACTCTGCAACTCCCAGGGACTCCAGCACTCCTGGCCTCCCTGCCTTTCACTGTCTCTCAGAGTTTGCCAAAACTCATGTCCATTGAGTCATAATGCTCTCTAACCATCTCATTCTCTGGTGTCCCCTTCTCCTCCTGACTTCAGTCTTTCCATTGTCAGGGTCTTTTCCAAAGAGTCGACACTTTGCATCAGGTGGCCAAAATATTGGAGCTTCAGCATCAGTTCTACCAATGAATAAACAGGAATAATTTCCTTTAGGATTGACTGCTTTGATCTCCTTGTAGTTCAAGGGACTCTCAAGAGTCTTCTCCAACATCACAGCTTGAAACCATCAGTTCTTTGGTGCTCAGCCTTCTTTATGGTCCAACTCTCACATCTATATGAGACTACTGGAAAAACCACAGCTTTGACTATACAGAACTTTGCTGGCAAAATAATGTCTCTGCTTTTTAATATGCTGTCTAGGTTGGTTATAGCTTTTCTTCCAAGGAGAAAGTGTCTTTTAATTTCATGGCTGCAGTCACTGTCAGCAGTGATTTTGGAGCCCAAGAAAATAAAGTCTGTTACTGTTTCCATTGTTTCCCAATCCATTTGCCATGAAGTGATGGGACCAGATGCCATGATCTTGCCAAATGTTCTTGAATGTTGAGTTTTAAGCCAACTTTTTCACTCTCCTCTTTCACTTTCATCAAGAGTCTCTAGTTCCTCTTCAACTTCTGCCATAAGTTGTGGTGTCATCTATATATCTGAGGTTATTGATATTTCTGCCTGCAAACTTGATTCCAGCTTGTGCTTAATCAATCCTGGTACTTCACTTGATGTACTCTGCATATAAGTTAAATAAGCACAGTGACAATATACAGCCTTTACATACTCTTTTTCCTATTTGGAACCAGTCCATTGTTTCACATCCAGTTATAACTGTTGCTTCTTGACCTGCATACAGATTTTTCAGGAGGCAGATAAGGTGGTCTGATGTTCCCATCTCTTGAAGAAGTTTTCACAGTTTGTGGTGATCCCACAGTCAAAGGCTTTAGAGTACTCAATGAATCTGAAGTAGCTGTTTTTCTGGAATTCTTTATTTTTTCTATAAGCCAGCAGGTGTTGGCAATTTGATTTCTGGTTTCCTCTGACTATTCTAAACCCAACTTGTACATCTGGAAGTTCTCAGTTTATGTACTGTTGAAGCCTGTCTTGAAGGATTTTGAGAATTACCTTGCTAGCATGTGAAATAAGTGCATTTGTGCAATAGTTTGAACATTCTTTGGCATTGCCCTTCTTTGAGATTGAAATGAAAACTGACCTTTTCCAGTCCTGTGGCCACTGCTGAGTTTTCCAAATTTGCTGGCATATTGAGTGCAGCATTTTAACAGCATCATCTTTTAGGATTTAAATAGCTCAGCTAGAATTCCATCACCTCAACTATCTTTGTTTGTAGTGATGTTTCTTAAGGCTCACTTGACTTTGCACCCCAAGATATCTGGCTCTAGGTAAATGATCACACCATCGTGGTTATCCAGATTATGAGGATCTTTTTTGTATAGTTCTTCTGTGTATTCTTGTCACTGCTTCTTAATATCTTCTGCTTCTATTAGGTCCATACTGTTTCTATCATTTATTGTGCCCATTTTTACATGAAATATTCCGTTGGTATCCCATGGTATAAGATGTCAATAGCTTACCAAAAACCCTGAACAAATTTTTTGGCTGTTGCAATAATATGAGCTCCCTTTGTGTATGTGCTCAGTCATATCTGACTCTTTATGACCTCAAGGACGTGGCCTGCCAGGCTCTTCTATCCATGGAATTTTCCAGGCAAGAATAGTGGAGAGGTTTGCCATTTCCTCCTCCAGGAGATCTTCCCAACTGAAGGATTGAATCTGGGTCTTCTGCATCTCCTGAATTGGCAGGTGGATTCTTTACCACTGTGTTACCTGGGAAGCCCCACGAATACATATTACCTTTGTATGATTCTAAAAGTTTAACACTTATTTGTATTTTTCAAGATGCTTTATTACACCATTCATGGCTTAAACACTTTGCATTTCCTGTGTGAAACAGTATGTTTATGTTATGGATATAAATCTGGTTTTGAAAAAGTAATTAAAAAGTTAAGATGGGCATTTTCTTTGGAGGGATACATATATGAAGAGAAGGTTTCTGGAGAATTAAATAAATAACACTTAATATTTAATACACAATAAAATTTAATATTATAACNTGAAATTTTTTAATGCTTTTTCATATCTGAGAATTTAGCTGTTACCTTTTTTTTTTGGATAAGGGACTGTTCAGTAGCATTGTGTGGTTGTTTTGATATTATATAATATGGTACTTCTCTAAATGCTTTTTCAATAAGTTGTTCATCTTAGAGATATTTTACTTCAGTTCTACTAAAAGTAAAATGATTGTGTCACCTCAAGATTTGTATGCTGAAACTACACATGTGATGGCATTTGGAGGTGGGGCCTCTGGGAGGTGCTTACCTCACAAAAGTAGAGCCCTCATAAAAGAGATTCCCGTGCTTATAAAATAGACCCAGAGAACCCCTCCACCATTTGAAGACAAGGCAAAAATACTGGTCTATGAACCAGGAGGTCTGCTGCTCCTGTTGCTACAAAGTAGCTTCAGTCGTGTCCAACTCTGTGCGACCCCATAGACGGCAGCCCACCTGGCTCCCCCGTCCCTGGGATTCTCCAGGCAAGAACACTGGAGTGGGTTGCCATTTCCTTCTCCAATGCATGAAAGTGAAAAGTGAAAGTGAAGTCACTGAGTCGTGTCCAACTCTCAGCGACCCCATGAACTACAGCCTACCAGGTTTCTCCATCCATGGGAGTTTCCAGGCAAGAGTACTGGAGTGGGATGCCATTGCCTTCTCTGGAACCAGGAGGTCAGATCTCACCATATCTTGAATTATCCAGTTCCTTGATCTTAGACTTCCCAGTCTAGAATGGTGAAAAAGCAATTTCTATTGTTTATAAGCCACCCATTCTCTGGGTATTCTGTTAGAGAATCTTGACCAAGACAAGCACCTATAGACTTAAATTTTCTTTTTACTTTCATATTATATTTGTATTATATTCTTTTACTTCCATATTATATATTTATATTTTCCATATTATATTACAAATATGTTAACCTGTTTAGCCAGTTTTTACAATTTATTATAATTACTGCTGCTGCTGCTGCTAAGTTGCTTCAGTCATGTCTGACTCTGTGTGACCCCACAGACGGCAATCCACCAGGTACCCCTGTCCCTGGGATTCTCTAGGAAAGAACATTGGAGTGGGTTGCCATTTCCTTCTCCAGTTATAATTACTATAAACAATTAATTGATTAGTGCATTTTTGCACTTTTTTAAAAAATTGGTTCTTGAGAGAGTGTGTGTTGTTTTTTAGAATTAAGTTATTTAAATTTTATTTATTATGTCTGTGCTTGGTCTTTACTGCTGTGCACAGGCTTTTCCTAGTTGCTGCCAGTGGGCAGCATGGAGCTTCTCACTGCAGTGGCTTCTCTTGTTGCAGACCAAGATAAGAGCTCTAGAGCACAATAGTTGTGATGCAGGTACTTTGTTGCTCCACAGCTCGTGGGACCTTCCCTGACCAGAGATTGAACCCACGTAATTTGCCTTGGCAGGCAGGTTATTAATCACTGCTCCACCAGGGAATTTCTGCATTCCACTTTCTACTTTATAAGTGGACCAATGAGAATCTTTGCTAACAGCATGGAGCTATGGCAGCTGAGGGGAAAAAAAATAAAAAGCAATGGAAGAATGTGCACACTATAGGGAAGAGAGGATAGAAAGAGAAAAGAAATGTATAGAAAAGAAGAACTAGAGGAGAATGTAAACTGAGGGAAGAAAATGTCAGTGATCACATGTATAACTGACAGTATCCCCTCTTGCTCTGATGATTTTCACTTCCTCTCCGTTTGAGCCTGATTAGGGCATCAGAATCATCATCACAGGACTCCAGACAGTCCTCTTAGTTACTCAAGATTAGATAAATCCTATTTATCACTCTAAGCTTAAAGGTTATTTTTTCCCCCACTTCTTTTTTTAAAAAAATTCAGTCTTATTAAGCTGCTCTCTGTATGTCAAAATATCTAGAGCATCTGGGGAATTGCTGATCAAATCACATTTATACTTTTCTTAATAATCAGATATGACATCATGGGTATTCATTTCCAGTCTTGCGGTAATCTTCCTTTTCCTCTAATATCCCTGGATTCCACAGGGATATTTTTCAATCATTTCCACCAGATGAAGAGGATTTGGCAGTTATTACAAGAGTTTACAAGTCAGCCTGACACAATAATATCACATTCTTAGGCAGGTGGTTTAGTTGCTAATTCATGTCCAACTCTTGTGACCCCATGGACTGTAGCCTGCTAGGCTCCTCTGTCCATGGGATTCTCCAGGCAAGAATATCGGTGTGGGTTGCCATTTAACTTCTTTCCTATTGGTGAATATTCATGGAAAGTTAACCTTAAAATTACTTTCCTGTAGGTCTAAGAAAGTCCCTGGAGATCATTGTTTATTGTTTGTTTAATTTGTTTGTCCAGTTACATCTCTAATACATTTTAATAATTTCTTATCAGTTCCTTCTCCAAACTTTTGGGGTCCTGTATGTTTTAGAATGCAGTTTGTTTTTGGATTTTAACATTTACATCAGCAGCACGTACATCACAAATGTGCCAAGATTTAGGGCTAAAGTCTGTAGTCAAATTTCTCTATTGCTGAACATGAGTATTTACAGCTCGTGGGCCAAATAATGGCTATATGAGACCAGTTTTGCTGCCAAATGAACTTGCACAAAACCTTAGAGCAGTAACAATGGCAACTGCAGACTTTTGGTTTTCTAAGGTTTCAGGGTTTTGGAATTACTAATAGGATATTGAGAGATGTATTGTTAAAAAGGAGATTTAAACTTTTGTTATTATTAAACTTTATTAAACTATTCTTATTATTTAAAGTGATATTTGATCATTCAAACTTAAGTAAACCTTTTCTGTAATACAAATATATAGACAATTTAAATTCCTTTATGACTTTGACTTTGCACATAAAAAAAAGATAGAATCTAGACAAAGTGTCAGGTTATTTTTCCTCATCTACACTGAATAGAATGGATTGAAGTTTACTTTGCTGTTTGTTTTTTTTCCCCTTTGTATAATGTCTCTGAAATAGATTTTTACCTAAATTCTGTGTAAAGTAATGCAATCCAACAAGACCATTTAAGTATCTTGTGGTATATTGAATGATATCTTGGGTTTTTAAGAAATGTATATTCAATGAATAAATGTATTGCCAAAAAGAAAGGTGATATTGAATTAAAGACCCAATATTTTGGCAAAGCATCATTACCCATAGGAGTCTCATTAAATGCTTTGGCACAAAAATTGGGTAAACAACATGAGGTTTAGCAAATCTATTTAGCCCCAGGGAAGGACTTAACATAGAGAGAACAATGTGGAACATCAGCTTTTACTGTGTTTTCCAAATGGTCATGTATTTTATGGAGATGAGGACACAGGTAGTACTGCATTTCCCAAGTAATATATTCACAAGTGTGCAGGCATTTCAATACTGGAGGCTTTAATATCACAACTATCCTCCCCAAACTATCCACACCAAAACAAAGAAGTATGCACATGAAACAGTTTTTTATAAAGAAGTTTTCACATTTAAAAATGTATTTTATATATATATATATATATTTTTTTTTTTTTCCCATATGAATTCATTCACTACTACAATCATGGCATCTGGTCCCATCACTTCATGGGAAATAGATGGGGAAACAGAAACAGTGTCAGACTTTATTTTTTTGGGCTCCAAAATTACTGCAGATGGTGACTGCAGCCATGAAAATTTTTTAAAAAAACTCTTACTCCTTGGAAGGAAAGTTATGACCAACCTAGATAGCATATTCAAAAGCAGAGACATTACTTTGCCAACAAAGGTCCGTCTAGTCAAGGCTATGGTTTTTCCAGTAGTCATGTATGGTTGTGAGAGTTGGACTGTGAAGAAAGCTGAGCACCAAAGAATTGATGCTTTTGAACTGTGGTGTTGGAGAAGACTCTTGAGAGTCTCCTGGACTGCAAGGAGATCCAACCAGTCCATTCTAAAGGAGATCAATCCTGGCTGTTCTTTGGAAGGAATGATGCTAAAGCTGAAACTCCAGTACTTTAGTCACCTCATGTGAACAGTTGACTCATTGGAAAAGACTCTGATGCTGGGAGGGATTGGGGGCAGGAAGAGAAGGGGACAACAGAGGATGAGATGGCTGGATGGCATCACTGACTCAATGGACATGAGTCTGAGTGTACTCTGGGTGTTAGTGATGGACAGGGAGGCCTGGCCTGCTGCAATTCATGGGGTCACAAAGAGTCAGACACGACTGAGCGACTGAACTGAACTGAAACATATCTTTCCAATTAAGATTTATATTTTCTTTGCTAGTGGTGAGGTAGTACACTAATGTGCAGAATCTTGTTTTTGTTAGAACTGCATAAAATCACCCTTCTGGATGGAGGGAATTAGGACATTGGTCTATACCAGAGCACATTGAATTTTCAACCATCATTTGCTCCCTTGGTTGAAAATTGCTGTGGGAGCTGTTTAAAAGTGATTCCTCTAAGTAAAATCTCTGGGTCACTGTCTCTCTGTGTGTGTCTGTCTCTCTCTTTATCTATCTATCTATCTATCTATCTATCTATCTATCTATCTAAATGTATACTTGGGTGTAGTATACAGAATGAATAAATCAATAGATGTTCACTACTAACTTCAAGCTACTTTGAAATAAGATGATAGTGCCATTACTACAATGTTTTGTTATGTTTCTCTTAATCTACTGTTGTTTTATTTTCATACTCTGTCACACCTTAATGTTGAAATAAATGAAGACCTCCCAACTGAAATCAAACTGAGACCATTTATTAAGAACCCTCTACAGCAAAGAATTAGCTACAATCATTTGAGTTTGCCAGAGATTCAAAGGCAGGCAGGAGGTAGGGAAGCTTCATAAGAAAAAAAAAGGACAAGAGTTCTGCTATGTTCTGAATGAAAGGTATTGTTGGAAGAAAGTTGGAGAAGGACTAATGAGCAGTAAGGGCATCTTTTGTGATAGGTTTGGGAAGCACATTTGATGTTCTATTGTTGGTCATAAGTTGAAAGTGGGGCAGAAACATAAAAAGGGAGGAGGGATACTGGCAGTTATTGATCATATCCTGTCAATTTTGGATGGGTTGGTTCTGAGGCTGTGGTTTGGTTTCCTGGGCTGGTTCCTATGGAAATTGTGGGTTCAAGTTCTATTGTCATATGTGGTCTGGCCAAGCCCGTTTGTATATTCAGCCTCTCATTAAGTATTTAATACACGGTGGTGATTACCTATGGCAAAAATTCCTACAGGTTTATCAGGTTTTAGGAATACAGCTCCTCACCTCCATCCCAACCAGCTTGAGAATCACTGTCTTCAATCTTTTGTACTTTTTTTTTTTATAAATACCAGGAAATGATGAAATAAAAATATTTTTAAACAATTGTTTGGGTTTAGAGAGCTTTTAATATTCTTTTTTCCCCCCCTCCAAAAACCCAAGAATGTCCAAAGAAGGTCTCTTTGCCAAAGGTCAATGTTTTCTGAAAAAGGACAGCCTTATATCTTACAGATAGATACTAAGACTGCTTGACTAAGGGACCCTAAAAATCCCACTCATTTGCAAGTTTTTCTTCATTGCTTTGATGATTGTGTAGCCCAAGAATCTGCAGAACAGACGTATACATAGTTTGCCTAAAGCAACATAATTAGTAATTTTATAATTTAACTACCTCAGACTCTTTAACAATGCGTCATTCTGTCTGTTACCATAGCCCAGGTAGATGAGTGGGCTTTCCTGCAGGCTCAGATGGTAAAGAATCCATCTGCAATGCTGGGGACCTGGCTTCCATTCCTGGGTTGGGAAGATCCCTTAGAGGAAGGAATGGCAACCCACTCTGTTATTCTTGCCTGCAGAATCCCCACAAACGGGGGAGCCTGCCGGGCTACAGTCTATGAGGTCACAAAGAGCCGGACATGACTGAGCAGCTAAGCACAGCACACACGTAGATGAGCACAGCAAAGAGAATAGATACAGAAACACTTGAGGAGTATTCACACAACATAATTTTAGTTGAGGTTTCTAAAAACAGTGTTATGCTCAGAAAAGCAATGACATTATTATTTTTATTTATAACAGATATTTGATTAACCAACTATATTGAGATACATGGGAAATGAAGCTCTATGAAATCCTATACTGGGATGTACCCTATTATTTACTACACCATATGGAATACTTTGCATCACAACCATTCAATAAATAAATGGTAAGGAGATGGATATTTGAAAGTTACTATTTTGTTGACATTTAATGGTTCTTAACCAATCCCCTCCCTCCACACACACACACTAACGTGTCCTGCATAAATTACTCAGGGATATTATAATCTTTGGTAAACATGATTTTGATAAGAAAAAGCATGCAATTTTTATTTTAAAGAAAACGCTGATGTGGGGAGAAAATGTTTAATCTTGTCTTTCTCAACTTTATTCTTTCAGAATAAAGTTCATCCTTTCTGAATTTATTTTTCTTGATTATCTGTTTTTCTCTACTTAATCTTCAAAGTAACAAATTCTTAATGTGTTGTGTTAATTATTTTTATTATTTATGCATCTGAAATTTTTGTTTGATTTTTGCATTTTTTCTTTCATTCAACATTTTGACAACTTATCATGTTTCATACCCTACAATGACTTCAGCCTTTAACCTCATGGAGATCTTCAATTTCCATGTTTCAATTTCTTTCAGGACAAAATTTTAAAAAAAATGAATTTCTCACATAACCACAGAATTCCATGTTTTCTTACATACTCTTAGCATGATTTTGTCCTAATTAGAGCACTCAAACTTGTGGTTGTTTTAGTTTACTCTTGTTATTTCTCTCTACTTATTAGCATTATAAAATTGATGTAATAAAAATATGCTCAACAATTAGAATCATCACTTGCATTTAGAAAATTTGGGTTGCAAGTGGTGCAGTCACACAAATATATTTTAAGATGAAGATAATGAGGTAAAATAAAGAGTCTCCTAAAATATAACACCAAATATATTTCTTAATTAGTTGGTGATTTTAACATATGTTCACACATTCTTTGCTACGCTTCCCTCCGGGAGGTAGATTTAGTTATCCTCGCATTGCATATAGGTTGGACTTAGTAAACTCCTTGTAATGAACAAAGGAGGCAACAGCTTTTATAAAATACAACTTTATATTTATATAAATAGCATAAATATAATTTATGCTATAAATTTTGCCAGTAGCAAAACCTGGCAGACACTGTTGTAACCAAGTGGTCAAGGTTAACATCACCAGATGATATTTAATATCATCTAATTCCCAACAGGCTGCAATCAGAAGGGCATTTCACCTCTCTCGCATTATCTCCAATATTCATAACATCATCTAACTGTGAGGAAATATTAGACAAACCAAGTGGAAAGACATTCTAGCACATATTGGACTAGTTCCTTCAAAACTTCAAGAGTGTGAAAAGCAAGGAAACGCTGAGGAACTAAATGCAACATACTATTCTGGACTATGACTTGGAATAAAAGAAAAAAGGACATTAGTGCAAAAACTGGAAAAACATTAATACAGTATCTAGTTTAGTTACTCCTACTGTAACAGTTAATTTTTTCATTTTGACAGCTATGCTGTAAGGAGGTAAGATGTTAACTTTAGGGGAAGCAAGAGGAGGGATGGACAAGAACTCTGTAAGCTCTCTGTAACTCTTCCATAAACCTAAATCTATTTCAAAATAAGAGTTTTAATAATGAGCCTCTGTCACTTTACTGGACACTGGCCAGTTTCATAAAAATACTATTGTTTTGTCAAATCAACTCTTCTTCAAATTGTCTCTTTGCTTCTATACTAATGTCAACTTGTGATTTTAAACTTTCTTATTTCTGTTTTATGTAAAATCTATACATTAAGAAATATAACAAGCATATTACCATTTGACAAAAAAAAGTCTCTGGAATTTGTGATAAGCTGATACTTTCCATTTTGCTTTTCTATGGATGAAAGAGNGACCAACTGTACAGTGTAGAGACTGTAAAAGAAAACTATTTATAAAAACATTAATATATAATAGATATTGCCTTAGATTAAGTATATAATGGTGGATTCTGTAGTAATAAGAAAGAAAGCTGATGGTTGCCATTTCCTTCTCCAGATGATCCATATACACAAATATAATAGATTGTTACCACATTTCATGGAAAAAAATTAATACCAGAAAAGTTAAAGTCATAATTTGAAAAGAAAAATTACAAAACTTAGAAAAAACAGGGCAAAAATTTTATCCTTATGAAGCCAGTATTAAAAATATAATATATAAAATATAAAAATATGTGAAAGCTCCAAAAACGCAGGAAACTGTTGAACTAGTCAACCATTCTAAAGCTGAGTCTTTTGATCAGATAATAACAATAAAGGGAATGAAAACATATGCTACAAAATAGAAGACACTTGCTGAACATGTAATTATGGCATTCAGAATACATGAAGAATCATAGAAATCCGTAAGAAAAAAAATGCAATAGAAAAAAGCCATAACATAAACAATTATTTCATAGAAATCCCATGTTTGTCTAATTAAACATTAGATTAATTGAGCATACAAAAACATGTTCAAACTCATTGAATAAAGAAAATGAAAACTAAAATCATGGTGAGATTCCATGTTACATCCTGCATTAAAACATTTAGCAATCCCATTACTGGTAAGTATTTGAATTAAAAGGGGACACATACACAACCAGTATGGAGACGAATTGCTCTAATCCTTGAGGACATTCAGGCACCATGTCTATAAGCGTTAAACAATTCTAGGCCATACAACCCAATGTACTATTCCCAGAATTACATGAGGACTAGCAGACCTTTTATAAAGCAGTTTACGGCAACATTGTCGAAAATAATGAGGATGATGTTGAGCAGGATAAGGGTGTAAATTCTAGCTACAACAATACTGTAGATGAATACTAGATACCAGTGGTGAGGAGAAAAGAAATAAATCACAGAAAAGTGATCACATTTAGCTTAATACCTGCACAAGTGAGGAGAGACCATGATAATAAATTTGTCCTGAAATAGCAATTGCTTAACAAAAAGGTTTATTTCTTCTTGTACAGTCCTATATGTCAAGCAATGCATTTGAGCATCTCTTCTCCATGACTCAGAAATATCAGTTGTTTCCGATTTATGGAGTTACCACTTAAAATGTTGTCTTCATTGTTGCCACAAAAAGGGCAAATGCACAAAACAGCTGACTCTTCTCTGCTCTGGTCTGGAAGGTACACGTGTCCTTTTGCCATTGGTCAAAAACAGTCAAGGGTCATAGGGAGATGTGGATGAATATCTGGCTATTTGGGAAATAATAAATGGAGCTATCTCAATAGCATTTTCACAAGATCAATAGCAACAACAACAATCACAATTTACTCTTTAGGAATAACTAAATATGAGTTTGATTATAAAAATCAAAGAAAGAATAGAAAATAAAAATATTGACTACATTAAGTAAGAAAAAGAGCAACAGAACAATGGGGATCAGGAAGAAGACAGAATTTTAGTAGTACTTTATATGAGAAGTAATATAATTGGGTCACAATATCTTTTTGTTATAAATAATTCTAGTATAACTTGCATTTAGATTTCATGCTTTCTCTTTCATGGATAAAAAGTTTTATAATAAACCTAAAGAACATCCATAATGTGGGTAATTTTAATTTTTTAAGAAATGGACTTTTCTTCATTAGAAGAAATATACAAGAAAGGCACTTATGCCACATTAAGCCATGAAATGACTCTTTAGTGGAAACCTATAAATTCCTCTTGTGTTATAAATTTTTAATATCTTTTCCTTGACTGTGTCTCTCCCTTCTTCTCTTGATTTATTAAACATATTAAATAGCATAAAATTAAACTTTATGTTACCCCTAAGTAATGGCAAATCAGTCCTAAGATTGATTTTGATAATCCACAAAAGTTGAGATTTGAAATATTTTATTCATGCCCTAAAAATTAGCTGGACTAAAGCTACATACATAAAAGTGCCCAGAAATTCAAGGCTGCAGCTTAATCTGGCCTTCGGGAGAATCCGAAGAAAATCGCATACTCAGAGCTTTTCCCCATCTACACCTTTATTTCAGAGCCCCAAAGCACAAAAGCTGGCTTCATGATTTATCAATAACTTCCTTCTAAGCAATTCACTTCCTTTCTTCTTATCCTATAAGCTATTTATAGGTAATACATTGATGAAGTCAACCCCTGGTGATTTTGTGCTCCTTTGGGGAGGACAACTGTTAGTCGGCTGTGGTATACTAAAGGCAAATTCTGCACAGCTAATATAATCTTTTAGAGTTTTTCCTGAGGTTTTGGAGTTCACTGCAATATGACTTGCATAGTAACTAGCCTGTAAAATGGAGGGAGTGACAGGAATGTACTTCTTAATAAGACTCTTCCAGAACAGAAAGCCTAAGATATATATAGAGGGGAAGTTTCTATTGGGTTTCACCTACCAGAAGAGTTTTCTGTTTCTGACACTCACCTCCTGCTCCCAAGTGACACTATGTGAGGAACAGAGAAACCCAGTTCAGAGAAAGAAAAGAGAAATGCCTTAGAGAGGATTCTATTTTCTGTCCTAGGAAACTCAGGGATCTGTATGTTTTTTTTTAGTGGATTGATGGAAATTCCTGGAATCTCCAATGGCATTGACCTTCTTGGCACCAGAGAAACCATTGAAACACTTTCGCCACACAAAAATGAGAGAATTAATTTTGGATATTTATCCCAGAGGCAAACAGTAAAATTGAAGATTAAAGGATAATGATCAAAGAATTGCTTCTATCATTCACTTTCTTATTAAGCAAATAACATTGCATTACCTATTTCTGTACAAATAGCCATATCTCATAAATATAGCCCCTTCTGACATTAAAATGAGTGATTATTGCACATATTTGTGACAAATATAATAGCCTAAATCATAAAAAATATAAAGNTAATTTCTAATTTCTGAATACTTTATAAATGAAATAATGATAAATATAGAGCAAGCAAAGTGAACAAATAGACAAACATTCTATTTAGACAAAAAAACTATCAGAACAGGGTTGAATTAAATTTAGTCATAAAAATTAAAAATGAGTATTGATTTCAAATTTTATATAAGAGCATGAGAGAAGCATGAGTGTTTACACATGATGTTTACATGCTATGTTTAAGGTGACATCACAGAAACAAATACTCATTACTTAGTTGCTGTTGTTGTTCAGTTGCTCAGTCATGTCCCACTCTTTGTGATCTCATGGACTGCAGCATGCCAGACTTACCTGTCCTTCACCATCTCCCGGAGTTTGCTCAAACCCATGTTCATTGAGTCAGTGATGCCATTCAAAGATCTTGTCCTCTGTCTTAGTAGGAAGTCGATTCATAATGCCTAAATTTGAAAAATCAAAATGTTGTTTGAACTTGGGACTTAGAGGTATCATCATAAACATACAAACTATTAGTTAAACAAATTGGAAAGAATCATTACTCTAGAGAAGTAAGTACGGGATTCGCAAAGGAAAACTATATTTTTCCTTAAATAATTGGATTAATCAGTAATACAAAGGCAAAGAAATGGTAATGGAGCAATTATAAGAAATTCATATTAAAGAGCTTTGCATGATAAAATTTGGATTTTACTCTGAAGGACTATAGAACAAATCCAAGAGTTTGGAGTAGGAAAGTGAGATACTTTTTCTCAAACTGTCATGAAAAACTTCAATCTTTTTCTAACTTTAATATTACATCATGATTTCATTTCCATTACATGAAGAAACTATTTGATGTTGGTGCATGCTTTGGTAAAACACAGACACATATTTTATATATGTTCTCTTTCACACACACACACAAAAACAAAATGAAAATCTGGTGTATGCAAATTGGTGTCCATACAATTAAAAAAATTTAAAAATAATAGCAATGCAGAAAAAATATAGGAGTCCAGCTGTCTTCTATGAAACCAAATATTAAAGACATTTGCCAAAATGTAAAGCCATTTTAAAAGTAAATAAGCCGCTGAAATGATTTAAAAGCTGTTCCTTGATGGCTCAGATGGTTAAAAAAAAAAAACACTGCCTGCAATGCAGGAGACCCAGGTTCAACCCCTATGTAGGAAGATCCTGTAGAGTAGGAAGTAGCAAGCCACTGCAGCATGCTTGCCTGGAGAATTCTGTGGACCGAGCAGCCTGGCGGGCTACAGTCCGCAGGGTTGCAAAGAGTCAGACAGGACTAAGCGACTAACACTTTCACTTTCATCTGACGGAAGATAAGGAAAACCTGTAATGATTGAGAAGCTCCTGGAAGGCCTCTGTGGGACAGCCGCTTGATATTAGGACTGAAAGGAAAACAGGAGCTGCATGTTGTAACCTCCTAAAGGACAACTAGACCATCAAGGCCTCTGGGCTTTTTTTTTGGTATTGATTATAATTTTTTTTAAATTGTTCTTAGAGGTTTGGTTTCAGAACTCCTTTCTGTTCTTAAATGTTACCAAATACTTAAAAAAAGATGTTACTGGGTAGCCTAAGAAACTTTTTAAAATGTGCGTGCATGTGTTCTAGGTTGCTTCAGTCTGTCCAACTCTTTGTGACGCCATGGACTGAAGCCTGCCAGGCTCCTCTGTCCATGGGATTCTCCAGGCAAGAATACTGGAGTGGTTGCCATGCCTTCCTCTAAGGGATCTTCCTGACCCAGGGATTGAACCAGGGAAACAGCATCTCCTGTGGCTCCTGCCTTGTAGGCAGATTCTTTACAGCTGAGTCACCAGGGAAGCCCTTTTAAATGTAGCAATGTTTACTAATGTTTACCATTTTAGAAACTGAATTGGGGCAATTGTTAGAATATTTACACAATAACTTGTTTGAGAAAACAATGGTAAATCATTGCATGTTAACATATTTCATGAAACTAAAAAAAATTAAAGCACTTTATGAAAAAGCCAGCTTTATTTTATGTTTTGGCAAATGCCTTTAATATGTGACTTCATAGAAGGTAGCTGGATGCTTATATTTTTTTCTGCATTTAAACTGTTTCAGTACAGAGTTTGAATTGGCATGTATGAGGAAAATTGGGCCTCATACTTCTTCTGTGTGACCAAATAAGATTTTAAAAGTGAAGAGTAAACTTTTCACATAAATATGTATTTTTTTGTCATTATGCCAGTATTTGTTGCATAGTTAGGCCTCTCAAGATGGCCATTCTCCTGCTATCTGTGTATACCCTGATAGACCAGTGCCTGCTATACCTACCCCGCATGCAAGTGATTGACCCTGCTACATATTGGTCCCAGGCTCCAGTTAATGATTATTCTCATCAAAGAGGTGGTAAGGGGTGTGCCCCTCTGCTAGTTTTCATGGTAATTGATGAGCCAACCTTTTGTCAATTCCCCCATAACTGGCAATCTCCTCCCTCCACCCAGTGAGCAAAGCCTACAAGCATGTCCTGCCCATCATCATGCAAAAACGAGCTGTTGATTCATATAGCTCCCTCATCCATAAACCACTGATGTCTCTGTTGCTGACTAGAGGCTCTTTCTTAGATCTTAAAGTTGGGCAAGTGTAGGCCTTGTAGGCCTGTGGGTTTCAGCCCAACACTTGTTAATGCCATTTCTTGAAAGTTAGCTGTAACGTGTGGAATCTAAAAGCATATTGACCCTATTATTTTTCACTTTGTTATATTAAAATCTCATACTTTGCACTTTGAGAGTATCTTTTATCATGCAGGACTTTGTAACACCATGCATTATTCATTTGGAAAGTATTCGTTTACTAATTGTGCAGATTATCAAAAATTTAACACATTGGGTAAAACATGTATATCTAAAAATCACATTTTTAATTTTAGTTCTGATTTCATTAGAAAACCTGTAATTGTCAGAAAGCTGTCATGTTCATAGCTACAGATACAAGTTCTCCAAATTTACAAATTTTTCCTTGGAGCTTGAATGTCACCATTCACATCAGGTAGTGTGAACTGACTTCCTTGAAATGGCATACTCATTGCATGCATTTTAAAGAAAATATGCCGAATAACGAAGCCTGAAAACTAGAAATTTTCTTTTTTTAATTAATTTATTTTTTAATTG
This sequence comes from Redunca redunca, assembly GCA_006410935.1. Taxonomy (NCBI): domain Eukaryota; kingdom Metazoa; phylum Chordata; class Mammalia; order Artiodactyla; family Bovidae; genus Redunca; species Redunca redunca. The sequence goes on along the minus strand of SJYQ01002026.1, from coordinate 317,457 downwards.
AACAATAATTGCTTTACATAATTTTGTTCTTTTCTGTCAATCCTCAACATGAATCAGCCAGTTTAATTTCCTGTGACACAGAAAAATACCCGTTGGCTTTCTATTTGACATATGGTAATGTTTCCATGTTACTCTCAACATGCATCTCACCCTCTCTTCCCTTCTCCTCATGTGCCTGTCTATTCTCTATGTCTGTTTCTCCATTTCTGCCCTGCAAATAAATTCTTAGTACAATTTTTCTAGATTCCATATATATGGGTAGCATATAATGTGTAACTTTCCCTTTCTGAGTTACTTCACTCTGTATAACAGGCTCTAGGTTCATCCACCTCATTAGAACTGATTCAGATGTGTTCCTTTTATGGCTGAGTAATATTCCATTGTGTATATGTACCAACATTGCTTTATCCATTCATCTGTTGATGAGCATCTATGTTGCTTCCATGTTCTAGCTATTGTACATAGTGCTGCAATGAACAATGGAACACATATGTCTTTTTCAATTTTGGTTTCCTCAGGCTATGTGCCTAGGAGTGGGGTTGCTAGTTCATATGGTGGCTTTATTCCTAGTTTTTTTTTTAAGGAATCTCCAAACTGTCTTCCATAGTGGCTGTATCAATTTATATTCCCACCAACAATGCAACAGCATTCCCTTTTCTCCATACACTCTCCAGCACTTATTGTTTATAGACTTTTTGATGATGGCCATGCAGATCGATGTGAGGTGATATCTCATTGTAGTTTTAATTTGCACTTCTCTAATAATGAACTAAGATCATGGCATCCGGTCCCATCACTTCATGGGAAATAGATGGGGAAACAGTGGGAACAGTGGCTGACTTTATTTTTCCTGGCTCCAAAATCACTGCAGATGGTGATTGCATCCATGAAATTAAAAGGCGCTTACTCCTTGGAAGGAAAGTTATGACCAACCTAGATAGCATATTAAAAAGCAGAGATATTACTTTGCCAACAAAGGTCCATCTAGTCAAGGCTATGGTTTTTCCAGTAGTCATGTACGGATGTGAGAGTTGGACTATACAGAAAGCTGAGTGCTGAAGAATTGATGCTTTTGGACTGTGGTGTTGGAGAAGACTCTTGAGAGTCCCTTGGACTGCAAGGAGATCCAACTAGTCCAATGTGGAGTAAGTCAGTTGTGGGTGTTCATTGGAAGTACTGATGTTGAAGCTGAAACTCCAATACTTTGGCCACCTCATGTGAAGAGTTGACTCATTGGAAAAGACCCTGATGCTAGGAAAGATTGGGGGCAGGAGGAGAAGGGGACGACAGAGGATGAGATGGTTGGATGGCATCACTGACTCAATGGACATGGGTTTGGGTGGAGTCCGGGAGTTGGTGATGGACAGGGAGGTCTGGTGTCCTGTGGTTCATGGGGTCACAAGGAGTCGGACACCACTGAGCAACTGAACTGAATAATGAGTAATGTTGAGCATTTTTTCATGTGTTTGTTAGCCACCTGTATGTAGAAATGCAAATGATTTCTGTGTATTGATTTTTGTATCCTACAACTTTGCTAAATTCATTGATTAGCTCTAGAAATTGTTTGATACTATCTTTAGGGTTTTCTACATGCAGTATCTTGTCATCTGCAAACTGTAAGAGTATTACTTCTTTTTTGATTTGGATTCCTTTTTTTTTTTCTTCTCTGATTGGTGTAGCTAAGACTTCCAAAACTGTGTTGATTAATAATGGGGAAAGTGGACACCGTTGTCTTGTTCTCAATCTTAGGGAGAATGCCTTTAGTTTCTCACCACTGAGAATAAAATTTGCTGTAGGCTTATTATATATGGCCTTTACTATGTAGAGGGGTTCCTTCTATGCCCATTTTTTGAAGAGTTTTAATCATAAATGGGTGCTGAATTTTGTCAAAGTCTTTTTCTGCATCTGTTGAGACTATCATATGGTTTTTATCTTTCAATTTGTTAATATGGTGTATCACACTGATTGATTTGTATATATTGAAGTATCCTTTCATCCCTGGAATAAACCGAACTTGATCACGGTATATGAGCTTTTTGAAGTGATAAAATTTTGTTGAGGATTTTTGCATCTATGTTCATCAGTGATATTTGCCTGTGGTTTTATTTTTTGTGTGTTGTCTTTGTCTGGTTTTGGTATCAGGGTGATGGTGGCCTTGTAGAATGAGTTTGGAAGTGTTCCTTCCTCTTCAATTTCTTGAAAGAGTATTAGAAGGATAGGCATTGGCTCTTTTCTAAATATTTGATAGAATTCTCCTGTGAAGCCATCTGGTCCTCATCTTTTTTTTTTTTGGGGGGGGGAAATTTTTGATCACAGCTTCAATTTCATTGCTTACAATTGGGTTGTTCATAATTTCTAGTTCTTCCTGGTTCAGTCTTGGAAGATGAAACTTTTTTAAGAATCTGTCCATTTCTTCCAGGTCATCCATTTTATTGCCATATAGTTGTTCATAATAGTCTCATAATTATTTGCATTTCTGCATTGTCTGTTGTAACCTCACCTTTTTCGTTTCTAATTTTGTTGATTTGATTCTTCTCTCTTTTTGTCTTGATGAGCCTGGCTAAAGATTTGTCAATTTTGTTTATCTTATCAAAGAACCAGCTTTTAGTTTTATTAATCTTTACTATTGTTTCTGTCATTTCTTTTTCATTTCTTTTTACTCAGATTTTTATGATTTCTTTCCTTCTGTTAATTTTGTATTTTGTTGTTGTTGTTGTTCTTCTTCTTCTTCTTTTTCTCATTGTTTTAGGTGTAAAGTTAGATTGTGTATTCAAGGTTTTTACTGTTTCTTGATGTAGGTTTGTATTGCTATCAACTTCCCTCTTAAACTGCTTTTGGTGACTCCCATAGGTTTTGAGTTGTAGTATTTTCATTGTCATTTGTTTCTAGAATTTTTTTAATTTCCCTTTTGATTTCTTCAGTAACCTGTTGATTATTTAGAAATGTATTGTTTACTCTCCATATGTTTGTGTTTTTTACAGTTTTTTTTTTT
>SJYQ01002026.1:271171-306629 GCA_006410935.1 Redunca redunca | reverse complement strand
TTTAAAAGTGAAATAAAAAAAAATAAAAGTGTAGAATAGCAGAAGATATTTGAATTTCCTTAAAATTAGAATTGACTACTGTAATATCTTCCAGATGACTATCTAACTCTTGTGAGGTAAACAACTTCCTGGACAGTAATGAAGCTGTAACATTTTCAGTTTTCTCCCAGCTGGACAACAACTTGCATCAACAGCTGCTCCATCTTTGCCTAGGGGCCATTGAAGACCTGGATTTCAAAAGCGACAAACTAGCTAAGAGCAACGAAGTGATGAAGCAGCCATTTGAATTTGGACAGTTATTTACTTCCTTACTTAAACAAGCAGNCTTAAACAAGCAGGTTTAGACTCAGTTTTTGTCATGGAAAGTTTACTTTTTTATTTTAAAAACATAGTCTCATAGGAATTTAATATTGGATAGCTAGGAAATTATGCATTGAATGTGTATATATATCTATATATGAATTATGAGGTAGCTTGGCTTTTTAGAAGGTCAAGCATCAGAAACATTTTTAAGATAGTCATCTTTTCTCAGGCATGTATTTTTCCCAAATGTTTTAATAATAACTTGATATAATGTCCAACATTTAGAGCTATGGCCTGGAGACTGGTGTCCGTGATAGCCAATGAGATGTGAAGAATCAGAATAGAGATAGGGAGACCCAACTGTTGTGATTGACAAAGGGTTTTTGTGAAATCTTAAAACAAAGAAGGATCTTTGAATACAGTTTTAAACTCTTCCAACTGAACTATTTCATAATCAGTTCAGTTCAATCACTCAGATATGTCTGACTCTTTGTGACCCCATGGAATGCAGCACACCAGGCTTCCCTGTCCATAACCAACTCCTGGAGCTTGCTCAAACTCATGTTCATCTAGTCAGTGATGCCATCCAACCATCTCATCCTCTGTCATCCCCTTCTCCTCCTTCCCAGTATCAGGGTCTTTTCCAATGAGTCAGTTCTTCACATCAGGTGACCAAGTATTGGAGCTTCAGCCTTAGCATAAGTCCTTCCAATGAATATTTGGGTTGATTTCCTTTAGGATTGACTCGTTTGATCCCCTTGCTGTCCAAGTGGTTCTTAAGTGTTGCTCAATGCCACAGTTCAAAAGCAACAATTCATTGGTGCTCAGCTTTCTTTATGGTCCAACTCTCACATCTATACATGACTACTGGAAAAACCATAGCTTTGACTATACAGATCTTTGTCAGTAAAATGATGTCTCTGCTTTTTAATATGCTGTCTAGGTTAGTCATAGATTTTTTTCCAAGGAGCAAGAGTCTTAAGTTCATTGGTGCAGTTACCATCTGCATCTTGGAGCCCAAGAAAATAAAGTCTGTCACTGTTTCTATTGTTTCCCCATCTATTTGCCCAACTATTTAAAGTGATGGGACCAGATGCTATGATCTTAGTTTTTTGAATGTTGAGTTTTAAGCCAGCTTTTTCACTCTCCTCTGTCACTTTCATCTTGAGGCTCCTCAGTTCCTCTTTGCTTTCTGCCATAAGGTGGTGTCATCTGCATATCTGAGGTTACTAGTATTTCTCCCACCAAACTTGATTCCATCTTGTGCTTCATCCAGCCCGGCATTTCACGTGACATGCTCTGCATATAAATTAAATAAGCAAGGTGACATATATAGCCTTGACATACTCCTTTCCCAACTTGTAAACATTTTGTTGTTCCATAGTAACATAACATAGTAAAATATACACTTCCTTGCTCCTCCTTCCTCTCCCTGCCCATTCCTTCCTGATGAAGTCACAGACCTAACATAGTAGCTATTATTTTCTTATCGTTAGTGCTTATTAGAAGGGTCTACTAAAATCCCAGGTCTGGGGTCAAAAGAACAAGCTTCAGTTCCTATATCTATACAATAAGAATGTTCCAAATGAAACTATTGGTGTTAGAAGTAAGAAAATTGATTACTCTTATGGCAGTCTTGGTCAGGTTCTGTTTCTTAATCTGAGTCTGATTAAATATTTGACATACTTTTTAAATTATAAGTCAATATTAATAAAGGAAACTAACACCTATTAAACCCATATTAGAAATCAAGTTAGGCTATGTACACGAAAGAAGTGGTTCCTTTCATTCAGAAGATATAAAAGAAAGGAGTCAGAAAATTGGCAAATGAAAATTTCAAATCTTTAATTAAAATTAAATTAAAAATTTTAAAGCCAATCATGACACTATGATTCAGATACAACCTCATTTTAGAATGTAACCTCTTGGTTCCCTGCACCTATGTACAGGGCATGCTTAGTCTCTGTCATGTCTGACTCTTTGCGACCCTAGGGACTGTAGCCTGCCAGGCTCGTCTGTCCATGGGATTTCCCAGGCAAGAATATTGGATTGGGTTGCCATTTCCTTATCCAAATCATTCAAGTAGTTACCATTTACTCTATCCCATCATCGAATCCTCCCAATAAGCCCAAGGCTAGCACTGCTCATGGTTCCCATCTGAGTTTTACAGATGGGAGAACTAAGGCACAGGGATAGGTAGGGGTATATAGGTATAACAGAAAATGCTATAATATGTGAGATAAAAGGGACATAAGTTTTGATTCAGAGGGAACCTTTGGAACGTGGATGAACTGGTAAATTGTGAGTTATAAGTTCAGTGGTGCCTTAGAACACCTGAGAAGCTAGACAGCTTTGCAGGCATTCGTGATTATAATCCCTTCCTCAGAAAAATCACCCTTCAGCAGAGGCAAGAATAGAGAGGAGATGAATAGAACAGTATGAAAGAAGTCTGATGCATGGTAAAAGCCATGCAGGGAGTAAAGATGAGATTTTTTTTTTTCCCCCAATGGAAATCACAAAGAATAAAGTTGTTTTTGCCTTGTTGTTGTTAAGTCACTAAGTCATGTCCAACTCCTTGTGACCCCATGAACTGCAGCATGCCAGGCTTCCCTGTCCTTCATTATATCCCAGAGTTTGCTCAAACTCATGTCCATTGAGTCAATGATGTCATCCAACCACATCACCTTCTGTCACCTCTTTCTCTTCCTGCCTTCTTGGGGCCACACCAAAATGACAGCCATGACTGCAGTAGCTGTGGCTGGTGCTAACTGTGAGTATCAGCAGCACAGAGCTCCTGAATATTTCTTTTCAAAAGGCTGGCATCAGAGTTATTCCTTGTGTCCTCCATGATACCCCAAAACAAAGATTAATTGCCATGGAAACCCTGGTGAAATGACATACTTAGATAGATAAATATATAATTTGATAGATAAATAGACTGGTAATGGATATTTGCATCTAGATATTTGGGAATGAATCCAAAGGGATTCTGAACAAAGTCTCTTGTGCTGCATTTTCCAACACTTTAATTTGAAAGCAGTTTTTAAATTTCTCCAAGACTCATTATTTTTTTTTGTGGGGTGGGGGGAGAGGGGAGAGGAAGTGAGGAGCAATACTTTTTAGAAACTTTTGCTAAGTAAAAGAAGGGCTTTATAATGGGCCTGATTTTGTACAGAATACTGAAGCATCCAGAATAGCACCATAGGGTTTCCCAGAATCTGGTCTAACATAGTATATGTAAGGCTATATACATGTGGAAAGAACTTAGGTTATTTTCGAAGAAGAGCTAAGATCATAGTTGAGAAGCATGTGTGATGTTTGGCTCTCACAAAGGTGAGAGTTTAAAAGGTGGTTAAATATTAGACAGCATCACCCACTCAATGGACATGAATTTGAGCAAACTCAAGGAGATAGTGAAGGACAGAGGAGCCTGGTGTGCTGCAGTCCACAGAGTCACAAAGAGTTGGACACGACTTAGTGACTGAACAACAACAACAATACATATATCAGAAGGGTAAGGAATCTTCACGAGTCCAGAGAGGCCATGCCTAGAGATTATAATTCTAGAGTTGCAATTATATGTGATTCTAGGAAGGCAGGAATTGCAATACAAAGGAATCATTCCAGATCCTACAACTGTAGCATTAATAAATTGCTTTCAAGGGTCAGATTTATACTAATGATAAAATTATGAGCTGAATCTTGATCTCCTATAAAGAAAAGCTTCCCTAATGTGTTAAGAGTGAATTCCTGAAATGAAGATATGTTTTTCCAAGCTAGTCAGTCTTTTGAGTCAAGCAAGGTCTGGTGGTAAGAGGAAGTGGAGAAGGGAATAAGTGTGTGTACTTCACAGAAAAGGGAGGAAGGGAGATCAGTTTAACTTATTTTGCTGCTGTACCCCTGGCACTCATGAAAGCATTAAATAGGAGGACCAACTCATTTAAACCACTTATTTTGGGAATGAAAAGGGATACTATTAATAATTAGGGTGGACAATGGTTGTAAATTGGGCACACTATCATTAAGGCAATTTTTGCATGCATCAGCTGGAATATTCAGGACGTGGAGAACACAGTTCATTTGTTTATTCAGTACTTGAGTTCTGTGTCCTTTGGACCTTTTAGCACTGTCAGAGTTGTAGGGACAACTGCTTCTCTGGCATTTATAGCTTCCTGAAATTTCTTTCTGGTTACATTTACATAGGTCTGATTTTCAACATAGTTGGGAATTTCTTGAGAGAAGAGATTATGGCTAGTGTAGAATGTGACATAGAAATCTACGTATTAAAGGTGAGATCAGAAGAACATTAGATAGAAGGGAAGTAAAGAGGATTCAATTTGTGAAACTGGAGTTAAATCTCAAATTCACCTTCTTTTTCCATTTTGTGGTGGTGTTGTTTTCAGTCACTCAGTCATGTCTGACTCTTTGCAACCCCTTGAACTGCAGCATGCCAGACTTTCTTGTCCTTCACTGTCTCCAACAGTTTGCTCAACCTCATGTCCATTGAGTCAGTAATTGAAAAGGAATATTATAAGGGTGAAACATCAAACTATAGAAACATGTCAGCTTAAATCACATATTTTACTATGTTTTTCATCAGTAAATTGTTTTAAAAAGTCCTTTGTCAATATTTGGGCACTGACCATCACAATTAAATGGCTTTAATTTCACCCGTGTTTTCATCTATTTGAAAGGAAAAATGAGATTTAGTAAACTATTTAAAAAGTTAAAATATACAAGGATGAATTTTTCACAATATTTCAGTCACCCATGGCAAGCATTTATTTTTTCCCCTGAACATAGCAAAGGAATATATGCCAAAATACAGGAGTGAAATTTACCAGATGTCCAACAGCCTCAAGCCACACAGATATTGGTCAAAAATTCACAGATGTAAGACAGTCTGTTATTCTGCTTCAAGCGCTATTTTCATTCCAGTAAAGCCACTGAAGTGTATGACATCAGATAAAGCTATTTATATTTTAAATTTATAATTTTGATTAAATGAAGGCTTTCAGTTTATAGTATGTAAAGCGATGGCACCCAACTCCAGTACTTTTGCCTGGAAAATCCCATGGATGGAGGAGCCTGGTAGGTTGCAGTCCATGGGGTCGCAAAGAGTCAGACACGACTGAGCGACTTCACTTTCACTTTTCACTTTCATGCATTGGAGAAGGAAATGGCAACCCACTCCAGTGTTCTTGCCCGGAGAATCCCAGGGATGGGGAGCCTGGTGGGCTGCCATCTATGGGGTCGCACAGAGTTGGACACGACTGAAGTGACTTAGCAGCAGCAGCAGCAGCAGCAGCAGCAGCAAACATACTTTCACTAATTCTATTTAAGCCAGTTGATGTCTAGTCATATAAACAGAATAAAACATTTCATAAGCTAAATAACAAATGTAGATATTTTCAGCTAAATAAAATTTATTAATTCAATTCTTAAATCAGCTTTGTTTTATATAATGTGTTTTATAAAAATATAAAAAAATACATTTATAAAATTTTAAAGTAAAATTGGTGATTGTTTATCGAATACCTACTCTGCAGCAGAAATTATACTAGATACTGTGCCAGGAAACAGAATCTCATAGATTCCCTCCCTACCTTTTTCTTTTATAAATAAAATAATAATGTATTTTGCTTGTTATATTAACACTTTAAAGGAAACACATAAAGGACTGAGATGAATTGTGAGTATGGAGATAGACTATTGAAGGAAGCCATCTCACTGAAGAGATCCCTTTATATCTGGATCCAAGGAATGAGATGCTGGTCATGTGAGGATCAGGGAAAGGAACACTGCAGGATGAGAAAACATCACATGCAAAGGCCCCGAGGAAGGAAAGAATTTCTTATATATGAAGAACATAAGGAAAGATATTGGATACAGTTAAGAGGCTGTGATCAAGTTTAGAGTTTATCTAGGAACAATGAGAAAACACTATGCTTTAACAGTATGTGATTAAATGAGCATTACTATCGCATACTATCTGTTAGTGGGGAGAGTAAATGACTGAGAAGGAGTAAATCAGTTAACCTGGTTAGAAGACAAAATAAAGGTCAGAAAAGGCAAACACCTAACAGAAACAGAAGAGATTAAGAAGCGGTGGTATCAAAAAAAAAAAAAGAAAAATTTACCCAGATAACCACGATGGTGTGATCACTCACCTAGAGTCAGAATGCTGGAGTGTGAAGTAAAGTGGGCCTTAGGAAGCATTACTAGAAACAAAGCTAGTGGAGGTGATAAAATTCCAGCTATTCCAGCTATTTTGAGCTATTTCAGATCCTAAAACACGATGCTGTGAAAGTCCTGCACTCAATATGCCAGCACATTTGGAAAACTCAGCAGTGGCCACAGGACTAGAAAGATCAGTTTTCATTCCAATCCTAAAGAAAAGCAATGCCAAAGAATATTCAAATTACCATACAATTACACTCATTTCGCATGCCAGCAAGATAATGTTCAAAATCCCTCAAGCTAGGCTTCAGCAATACATTAACTGAGAACTTCCAGATGTACAAGCAGGGTTTAGAAAAGGCAGAGGAACCAGAGATCAAATGGCCAACATCCACTGGATCATCAAAAAAGCAAGTGAATTAAAATAACAACAACAACAAAAGTCTACATCTGCTTCATTGACAATGCTAAAATCTGACTGTGTAGATCACAACAAACTGTGAAAAACTCTTAAAGAGATGGGAGTACTAGACCAACATACTTGCCTTCTGAGAAACCTGTATGCAGTACAAGAATCAACAGTTACAAACAAGACATGAAACAATGGACTGGTTCCAAATTGGGAAAGGAGTACCTCAAGGCTGTATATTGCCACCTTGATTATTCAACTTATATCCAGAGTATATCATGGGAAATGCTAGGCTGGATGACTCACAAACTGGAATCAAGACTGTGGGGAGAAATATCAACAACCTCAGATATGCAGATGACACCACTTTAATGGTAGAAAGTGAAGAGGAATTAAAAAGCTGCTTGGTGAAAGTAAAAGAGGAGACTGAAAAAGCTTGCTCAAAATGCAACATCCAGAAAATGAAAATCATGGCTTCCAGTCCCATTATTTCATGGGAAATAGATGGGGAAAGAGTGGAAACAGTGAGAGATTTCATTTTCTTGAGCTCCAAAATAACTGCAGACAGTGACTGCAGCCATGAAATTAAAAGACACTTGCTTCTTGGAATAAAAGATATGACTAACCTAGACAGCATATTAAAAAACAGTGACATCACTTTGCTGATAATGTTCTGTATAGTCAAAGCTATGGTTTTTCCAATAGTCAGGCACAGATGTCAGAGTTGTACCATAAAGAAGGCTGAGCGCCAAAGAACTGATGCTTTCAAACTGTGGTACTGAAGGACCCTTGAGAGCCCCTTGGACAGCAAGGAAATCAAACCAGTCAATCCTAAAGGAAATCAATCCTGAATATTCATTTGAAAGACTGATGCTAAAGCTGAAGCTTCAATATTTTGGCTACCTGATGTGAAGAGACAACTTAATGGAAAGGACCCTGATCCTGGGAAAGAATGAGGGCAAGAGGAGAAAGGGGTGACAGAGGATGAGATGGTGAATGGCATCATAGTCAACGGACATGAGTTTGAGGAAACTCCAAGAGATGGTGAAAGACAGGGAAGCCTGGCATGCAGCAATCCACATGTCACAAAGAGTTGGACATGACTTGGCAACTGAAAAACAACAACAAAGAGATGATTGCAACTAAAACTAAGGTGCTTTCATGAAAATGCATTAGATGGGAAAAAGAGGAAAAAATTATGTCGCTGCACTTAGGAGATGGGATTGATAAGGCTTTTGAATGACAGAATAGTTATCAAAGAAATGGAAAGTACAAATGAAACTCAGGTTTCAAGCCTGAATAAGTGGACTGTGTGGTTTTTTTTTTTTTTTTTTACTACCAAGTTAGAGAAGATTAAATTGAAGGAATCATAGTACGTTCCAGCAAAGGGAAAATTGGAATGAGGAGAAAAGAGATACTTTATGCACAAGTTAATTTTGAGGAATCAAGGAGGCATCTATTTAGAAATGTGAGCACAAAGATGGATGGGTTTGGGTTCAGAGATACATTCTATTCTGGATCTATACTTTTGGGAGTCATCATGATAGGGCAATATTTAAATCCATAGGAATTGGTGCTATCACTCAGAGAGAAATTCTAGAAAGAGAAGAGGACCAAAAAATTATCTATGAAATATAGAATGTTTATAGACTGAATAGAGGACAAAGACCAAACATTTGAAATAAATCATATAACTAACATAAAAAATATGAAGAGAAGAAAAGAAACATTTATCAAACATTTGATATGAAAAGTGTTGATACGTATTATCTCATTAATTTTCAAAGTCTATTTTTAAATTGCATATTGTTGTACTCAACAGATTATACTAAGAAAAACTGACATTTATATAGATCTCATCAGGTCCAAGGGCTTCTTAGGTGGCCCTGTGGTGAAAAATGTGCCTGCCAAGCAGTAAATGAGAGTTCAGTCCCTGGGTTGGGAAGGTCCCCTGGAGAAAGAAATTGAAACCCACTCCAGTATTCTTGCCTGGAAAATCTCATTGACAGAGGAGCCTGGTGGGCTACATTCATAGGGCTGTGAAAGAATCAGATTTGACTTAGTGACTAATACAATAAAGAAGCAGGCTCTGATGGAACAGGGGAAGATATTTTAGGGGCTTTCCAGGTGGTGCTAGTGATAAAGAAGGATATATGTGTGCATTAAATTCAAAATACACATATAATCATTAAGAAACTGTGATAGAGAAGAAAAATCTGACTCCATACTAGATCTATTCCTTGTACTTTGACCTCTGTGCTTTGGTGCCTGTCCTTAGTCATGCTAACTCTACTCCTTTTATGAAAGAACATGTTGCCTATATCCTGAAATATACAGAATAACCTTTTCTCAGGACTCTGACCTTCAAGAGTCCAATTATACAGTGATAAAAAGTTGCAGAACAGAGAATAATGTTTGTCCTGTTGAAGGTTTACAAGAATATCATGTGACATCTGCAAGAACACAGGATTCCTATATCAAGAAGTCTGCAACAACTTTTGGGCATAAGTGACCCATCTACTTGCATGACTCTGAAATAAAACTTTTTCTTCTCCAAACTCCAATTTGTTGGTTTATTTGGCCTCACATGGCATTGGGCACACAACTAGCATTTGGTAACAAAATGAATGCATAAAGTAATTAACCAGAAACAACCTTTCGACCTCTGCCTCTAACCACAGTGTGATACAATCTTCCTATATAACAGCTTTGGTGAAAGAAAACTGCAGAAATAACTGATTATTTCACAATAGGGTATTTCTAGAAGAAGGGTTTAAACCATCAGACATTGCTTGGAATATTGTCACAATGTGATATCATGGTTATGGAGTCCTGATAGAGGGATTTCAGTGAGGCCAGAAAATACTACAGAGCAAAGAGGAACACAAGGACCAACTGTATTCATGTGTTTTTCTTCCTTTCTGTAATTATTGAACTAATTATGATTTAAATTAGTCCTTTTTGTTGTTCTGTAGATCCCATCTCCTCTGACCTATTCAGTGACTTCACTCCAGTGATCATCCCCTTCATCTTTCAGATCATCAAGTGGAACCATTCCCATAGCACCAAACTGCAATTTATCCATATTCAAAGAAAAAGGAACAAAATTCCTTTGATTCAGATATCTTTCCAATGTAAGTGTTTACCTTGATTTTTTTAAATTTTGTTTTGAATATACTCCAAAGGTCTTTGTTTTGTTTTGTTTATCTCTAATGTCATTTTGCCAAAGTAAACAATAATTTCCATCTTGCTTTACTAAATATTCAAGTCTCAGTTCTCATGTAACCCATCAACAGCATTTGGCACAGTTGATTACTACCACATTTTGAAACAGTTTATCCACTTAGTATATCACCAGTTTTACTGGCTATTCATGCTCATCTCCTTTTGTTTCTTCTTATTCCCAAGCTCTTAACCTTGGTATGCCCCCAAAACCTCTTATTTTCCATACTACACTTACTACGTGGGTGATCTTATCATGCTCCGTAATCTTAAATACTACTTGTATCTCATGAGTTCCAGGTTTATATGGTGATCCTTTAAAATCCAGATGAATACAACTATTCAGAAAACACTTACATGTGGGCATCTACTAGGCATTTCAAACTTGCCACGTGCTTAGCCCCACTCAGGACCTTTCCATTTCGGCATTCTCCTCCTTCTTTCACCCCACCAAATCCAATGAACCCATTCTTACATTTGATGAGGTGAAACACAGAAACAAAAACTCAGGTTGATATTTGATTTATAATATCTGATGTTTGATTTATGTGTTTAAACCATCAGCAAATCCTCTAGACCTGACCTTAAAAATATGAGTGTCTGCTTGCATATGAATTAGAAAGACATTGAAATAATTAAATAAGATGCTATTAAAAACTAAGCAATTGTACAGTGAAATTTAATACAGGTTATTACTTTCAGGTGAGATAAAAAGAGGTAGAGATGAACATATAACTGTAAGCTTCCTATAGCTCCAAAAAAGCTAAAAAAAAAAAAAAATCACAAGCATAATGACTTAGAGCATATTTCTTATCTTACAGTTCTGGAGGTAAGAGGCCCCAAATGTGTTTCATATGGCTAAAATCCATCTGTTGACAGGTTATTAACCCTCCAGTTTCCTTCTGGAGGCCAGAAAGAAGAACCTACACTCTTGCCTTTTTTTTGAGTTTCTAGAGGCTGCTCATATTTTTTGACTTTCTGTTCCAAAGCCAACAATCCCATCACTCTAACCTCTCCTTCTGTCACCATGTTCCCTTCTCTGTTCCTCCATATTCCCCTTTTCACTTACAAGGACAATGTTGATTACATTGGTCCCACCTGGATAAACCAGGATATATCCCCATCTTAGGATAATTAATAACATTTTCAAAGTCTCTATGTTCAGTTCAGTTCAGTTCAGTTCAGTCACCCAGTCGTGTCCGACTCTTTGCGACCCCATGAATCGCAGCACGCCAGGTCTCCCTGTCCATCACCATCTCCCGGAGTTCACTCAGACTCACGTCCATCGAGTCCATGATGCCATCCAGCCATCTCATCCTGAGTCGTCCCCTTCTCCTCCTGCCGCCAATCCCTCCCAGCATCAGGGTCTTTTCCAATGAGTCAACTCTTTGCATGAGGTGGCCAAAGTATTGGAGTTTCAGCTTCAGCATCATTCCCTCCAAAGAAATCCCAGGGCTGATCTCCTTCAGAATGGACTGGTTGGATCTCCTTGCAGTCCAAGGGACTCTCAAGAGTCTTCTCCAACACCACAGTTCAAAAGCATCAATTCTTTGGCGCTCAGCCTTCTTCACAGTCCACCTCTCACATCCATACATGACCACAGGAAAAACCATAGCCTTGACTAGATGGACCTTAGTTGGCAAAGTAATGTCTCTGCTTTTGAATGTACTATCCAGGTTGGTCATAACTTTTCTTCCAAGGAGTAAGCGGAGTAAGCGTCTTTTAATTTCATGGCTGCAGTCACCATCTGCAGTGATTTTGGAGCCCCAAAAAATAAAGTCTGACACTGTTTCTGTTTCCCCGTCTATTTCCCATGAAGTGATGGGACCAGATGCCATGATCTTAGTTTTCTGAATGTTGACATATTCACCCATTCCTGGGATTAGGACATGGGCATCCTTGGGATTCTACCACATTTTTCTGCCTGCTCCTAATACAGTAAGCCAACTCATGGGGTGGAAGGTAAACACCTGGCAGAGTTCCACAAGGCTGCCATCTCTAACTGTTTGGGTCCAAGCATCAGTGCTGTCCCTGATGCATGTCCCATGTGTGAAATCAAATATTAATATTCATTTTAGAGATTTTTTTCAGTGTAATCAAATGGTGCACATTTTTCAAAAATAAAATAAATCTAGAAAGTTCAATAACTTCATGCAATAAAATAAAATAAGTAATGGTATAATTATAACTAGAAGACTTTTTTTGGGGAAAAAAAGTTTAAATCTTCCATTGTAATGTCTGGAAAGCAAAACTTCAGAAAAATAAGTGGCCTGTCCATGACTGCAAAATTAATCAATGAAACAATGGAAACAAGGATGATGGCTCATTTCTACCTTTAATGTCTGGGTAGTGTCCTTAAATTGAGCTACTCAGTAGCCTGCAAAGGATAAATAACATAAATCTATACCCTCTGCTCCTAACACTTTCTTTTTATTTATCTCTGTTACTGTGAATTTTCCTATGAGATTATCTTACATCTATACTTTCCTGATGGAAAATTGGGCCATAAAGAAAGCTGAGTGCCAAAGAATTTATGCTTTTGAACTGTGGTATTGGAGAATACTGTTGAGAGTCCCTTGGACTGCAAGGAGATCCAACCAGTCCATCCTAAAGGAAATCAGTCCTGAATATTCATTGGAAAGACAGATGCTGAAGCTGAAACTCCAATACTCTGATCAGCTGATGTGAAGAACTGACTCACTGGAAAAGACCCTGATACTGGGAAGGAGGAGAAGGGGATGACCGAGGATGAGATGGTTGGATGGTATCACTGATTTAATGGACATGAGTTTGAGCAAGCTCAGGGAGTTGGTGATGGACAGGGAAACCTGGCGTGCTGCAGTCTATGCAGTCGGAAATGGGACACGACTGAATGAGGGAACTGAACTGAACTAATACTTTCCTGAAAAGGAGGTGAGAACTTTCAGGATATTTGCATGATCTTACCTATTCAATATGATGTGATAATAGAAATCACAGTATTTAAAACAATAGTTTTTCCGTTTTTGAAAGAATTAAAGTGATTGCTTACTGTTAGATGTTTTCTGTTTAAGCAGCTTATTTTAAATAATCATTTGGAAGGAGACAATTAATGGGTTTATGTTTGAAGTGCTATTGTGAGATGATTATAATTTAAATGTGTTTTAGCCTTCTAGTCTTAGATGAGGCAGAGAGTAAAGATAAACAATTTGAAGTATATGAAATTGACTTGGGATATTTTAGATGGCAAGATAGTTTTAAGTTCTATTTCAGTCATGTTTATGATCTCTGAATATGTTTGAAGTTCTGCTTTTATTTGTGACAAACCTACCAATTTAAATTGACAAAGACAAAGTAATTGTATAATTTAGTTTGTTGTGGTTATTGGATTAGTTCCTTCCCTATATAAGAGCATGACTCAAAGAAGTCTGTGATGGCAAAAACTTAGCAGAGGAAGACAACCAGTTATTCTGTCGCTTCATAATGGCAGCTTTTTATCCTCCGACCCAAGGTCAATTGCATTGTCTTTGGTGAAAGATAGAGTACTATTGCTAAGAAGGATTTTTACTGGGCAGCAATTCTGAATCTATTTCCTCTGATGAAATGTCAATAGCTTTCTAGGACAAAATGTAGTTTTTCTAGAAACAAAGGTGAAATTGGTGTGAAAATGTACTCCACAAATCAATCCCTTTCAATATAAAACATTTGAGAAAGAAAAATTAACAAGTAACCCAATATGCTGTTATGTTTCCATCTTTTTATTTTAATTTATCAAACATATTACATTTCTCCAAAAAACCAATTTAGGGAAGCATTGATGTTCTTCTAATGGTTTTAGAGTCATAAAACTTGTAGTAAAAAGTCAGCTGCTGTGAACCTGGAAATTCCTGAAAGCTAGCAAGTGATAAAATCCTCTGAAAGGACAGACTCCTGGGATAAAATATGCTATGCAGCATTATAGAAAACAAACCAGAATATTAATAAAATTGCTTATATGTGCATTCAAAATAATATACCCTTAGAGATGATATTTTAGAATTATGATTAAATGTATATTTATCATTAATGGTAATATCAAGTTCTACCTTCCAAAATTTTTTATTACTAAATTTTACAAAAGCTTCTTTTGCTCAGTTTAAAAAATGCAATTCTCTTTAAAATCAAAGCAGTAAAAATATAATCCAACTGAAATAGATCTTAATTTTCCTTATAAAGATCTTAAACTCTCTATAATTTTCCCCATAAGTAGCATTAGTAGCTAGTCAATTTCCTGAAAACTGTTTGCAATGCAGATATTCGCATGCAATAACACGTTCTGTTATAAAACAGCAAATTCCAAAATACATATTTTTATTTACCTGCATATATGAAAATGAAAGTTGCTCAGTTATGTCCAACTCTTTGGGATCCCATGGACTATACAGTTCATGGATTTCTTCAGGCCAGAATACTGGAATGGGTAACCTTTCCCTTCTCTAGGGGATCTTCCCAACCCAGGAATCAAACCCAGGTCTCCCACATTGCAGATGATTTCTTTTACCAGCTGAGCCATAAGGGAAGCCCAAGAATACTGGAGTGGGTAGCCTATCCTTTCACCAGCAGATCTTCCTGGCCAAGGAATCGAACAGGGGTCTCCTGCATTGCAGGCAATTCTTTACCAACTGAGCTATCATGGGTAGTGGGGAATAGAAGGAAAGGAGGCAAGTAAAGCAAAGGCAGAAAAGAGAAAATCCACAAGTAATACTGAATTGTCTCTGTGCAGGAGGGCAGGTCAAAGGCAATAGAAATAGCTCAGATGAGCATGGTTTCTTTAGGAGCACTGATAAGACTATTCTGAAGATGGGCAAGGGATTGAGTAGTGAGTCACCCTCCTACAGGACACACAGTGCCACCAAGATGATCCTCCTGAAACAGCAAGAGCTTTTTGGATGATCATCTAAAGTTCCAACCACTGATTAGAGAAAATCTGGACTTCCTCAGCTCTGGGATTCCCAAGTGTCAGAAGCCCCTTGAAGGCCCAATTACCTAATACATAGTCTACAAAAAGCTGTCCTATGAACATATTCAGATGTAGAGCTCCTTATACACCGTGGCCTGATCTGAGCTAAAGGACAGAATTCTAGTTTTTAAACTGGGGCAGGAAGACCCTGGGTGTGTGTGTCCTACTTTCAGTACCAGTTGCATCTGCAGTGATGTCAACACAGACATAGAGCCCATGGAAGATGCTTTGCTCAATTCTTCTAGAAGAAATCAGATCTATTTGCAAAAGACATCTAACCCTTTCTGGAAGAAAGAACAATCATCAGTCCCCGTTAGAGAGAGACAATATCAACATGTGCTTACCAAACTGATGAGGATTGACCCACTTTTTCTGCTTCCATATAACTCAACTACTTCAGGCTTACAGAACAGACTCCAGTGAATGCCCAGTTCAATAATCTTTTGTTCACATCTGCTTCAAGAAAACCTTTAATTTTCCTCTTCTGTCCTTTCTACCAAAATCAGCTGTGTTCCACTGTGCAGCACAATGATATGGCTCCATATTATCTTTGAGAGGCTCTGTTCCCTAACCTCTATTCAAAGGATGAGGATCACACAGGCTTCTTACAAAAGCGAAAATTATCATAAGCCTCTTGAGGCTGACTCCAGTATTCCCATTGCCAAAAACAGTCATGTTCCAGTAAAGAATCTGCCTGAAGTGCAGGAGACCTGGGTTTAATCCCTGGGTTGGGAAGATCCCCTGGAGAAGGCTTGGATAATCCCCATGGACAGAGGAGCCTGGTGGGCGATAGTCATCAGGTCACAAAGAGTTGAACACAACTGAATAAGCATGCACCTTGTAATAATAACTGAGTGTTGTACTTCCAAAGAAAGCAGTTGAAGGACTCTGTTAGAAATCACCTGTGTAGGATTCACTTCTTTCTCTCGTCCTGATCTGTCCAGTGACAGTCAGCTGGAGAAGTTGAAGGGCTACAATACATGCTCAAAAATATTTCTGGCACCATCAAAGATGATATCTAAGATGACAGGTTAGAAATTCACCATCAATTCTTAATCCTTTTGAAGTATATGAGTTTCTGTCACAAATTGAAAGGACCTTTTTTATTATTATAAGTAGAAATGTTCAACCTTATTTATTCAAACAATGTAGGCTGCTGAGAAAGAGATGTTTTCCTTGGTGAGTAAAAAGAAAGATAGCAAGAGCTCAGCAACTGTAACCATTTCATTGACAAAATGTGTTTTTTGTCTTTCAGGGGAAGACACAAAAGACACAGGAACACTGTCTGTCTTCCCTCTGATTATATCTCTATGTCTCAATTCATTTGATCCAAGGAAACAAAAAATAATGATGTGAAAATATATGTCCATCTAATATGATAAGAAACACATTTATAGAAGTAGGATTGAGCTACTCGCAAAATTTTTGCTTTGGCTTTCTGTCCCCATTATGTTAGGCTTGACTGGCCTAGAGGTTTTTGTTCCATAGGGAAGAATATTCCACCAAGAAACAGAAAAATTATTCCTTTGAACTATGAGATGATATTGCCTTTAGCCTCTTAGGAATTCAAATGCCATTGAACTAACAGTCCAAGAAAAGGGTTACTGTATTTGTGGGGGAGACTGATTTTAGCTACGAAGTAGAAACTGGTTTGCTACTACCACAGTGGAAGTAAGAAGCACTTTTCAAAGTAGATCCTCTAGGGTGCCACTTATATACTAAAATTATCCTAAAGTTAAAAGTTTATTTAAAGAATGAATATAACTTTTCAGGAACCTTTGAACTTGATGATATCATAGGCCAATATTTTGCTAATGCTTGGTTAATGCTACATAGCTGATTTTCAGTTCCACAGTCCAAAAGGGATTAAATTTCAAAAACATTAATACTATGTTACTATCTGGAAATATCTATTGGAATTTATACATGGGATATGTTTCAAGGCATTTGATATTTTCATAGTTTATATCTGAGAAAACTATATCTGATCAAGACATCTAAAGAGGAACTTGAATTTATCGTTGATGATTTTGTGATGATAGGGTAACACAAACTACTGGATGCCTACATATCAAAAAGAGGACAGCACAACTTGCACCATTTCATATCATACAAAGAAAGAATCCTGAAAGAGCTGTTAAAATACTCTACTTCAGTGTCTATACTACATTATATGGGTCATTAAAAGCTCCACATTTTTGATTTATGAAATAATGAGATACGAATCAGCTGAAAAAGACCAGAGGATGTTGGTGATGGTTTCATATACATCAAAAAATAAAGAAAAAGAGGCAAAGACAAGTTATCTTTTTTATACTCAAGGACATAATCACCAAAGTGGCCTTTTCTTTTATCAGGGTGAAATGTCTATACATGGTCTGATGAGTAATGACGACAAGTATTCCATCCATTTCTGGGACCCTGCTAACTCACTTCATTAAATGTATTCAGCTAATGAAGCTGAGGTCACAGGATCAATCCCCCTATGGTCTTTATATTTTCCTAACTGCCATCAAACAGAATCATTTAGAGAATTTAGACTGGAAATATATAGGCATTCAGTCTAGCTAGGAATCTTAATTAGGTCAATTCCCTGCCATCAGAAAGAAGCATCTCTTTGAAACCATTTTATATAAAAGCTTTTAAAAAACAATTTGTTTCATTATATACCATTTAAACAACTATGTACTCCNCTCCTAGTTTATATTTAGTTTAATATACTAATCTAAATACCAAATTATTCCATTAATAGGAATTATAGGGTCACAGGAAGATGTAATTGAAGCAGCAAATTTATCCTATTTTCTTTTGTGCCTTTTGCTTAATTTTGTATTTGACCTTCAGATGGTCAAAATACAGTAGTCAAAACCATATTTAGGAACAAATTTATGATTTCAGCATGTGTAGTATGTGTCATTTTTGCCTCAATAAGGTCATAGGAATAATAAATAGAGAAAACATTCATAGGTTTGCACTTTCATCCACTGCTGCTGCTGCTGCTGCTAAGTCACTTCAGTCGTGTCTGACTCTGTGTGACCCCATAGACGGCAGCCCACCAGGCTCCGCTGTCCCTGGGATTCTCCAAGCAAGAACACTGGAGTGGGGTGCCATTGCCTTCTCTGTTTCATCCACTAGTTTGTGAAATATTAAGGCAAAATTATTTACAGACTATTTCATCTTGGTCTTACACAACACACACACACTTTTTTTTTTTTTTTTCCACTAAATTTTGGAAATATTTTAGTAACAAAACTTCAAGCCTAAAATATCTACAGTTTTGATACACAAATGTGTTAATTTATAATTAAAACATTGCTTGGTTATTTAAATTTTTCACACTATATAACAGTGCATAAGAAGTAACAAGGTAACATAGGGATTGTGGTAAAGAATCCGGCTACCGATGCAGGAGACATGGTCTTGATCTGTGGGTTAGGAAGATCCCCTGGAGTATGAAATGGCAACTTACTCCAGTATTTTTGCCTGAAAAATTCCCTGGGCAGAGGAGACTGGCACCCTACAGTTCATGGGGCTGCAAAAAGTCAGACAGCTGACCACACACAAGCAATGATATGTAATGAAGGGCAGAAAAAGTAAGTTTAAGATATAGTTATTGGAGTTAGACTGCCTGGGTTTGTGTACTGGTTCTATCACTTACCAGTCACGAGACTCTAGTTTTTCTTCTGTTTCTAGTATTAATACTTTACCACCCTAATGCCATTTAGACTTGTACATACCTCTAAGTCTTATTATGGTGTTTAAAGTAGTCATAGGTTGGAAGCATATAGGGCCACATTTGGCATAGGATAGAGTCATATATTTTAGGTATCAGTTTTCTATCATCATCATTGTCATTATATGATAAAAATGGCTATAACTATTTTATAAAGAATGTGAACTGTATGAAAGTGAAAGTGAAGTTGCTCAGTCGTGTCTGACTCTTTGCGACCCCATGGATTGTAGCCCAACAGGCTCCTCCATCCATGGGATTTTTCAGGCAAGAACACTGGAGTGGGTTGCCATTTCCTTCTCCAGGAGATTTTCCCAACCCAGGGATCGAACCCCGGCTTCCCACATTGTGGGCAGATGCTTTACCATCTGAGTCACCAGGGAATCCCATGTGAACTGTATAGTTGTTAAACTAACTCTTGCCACATATAAAGTTGGAAGTCTATATGGTTTAAAAAAAAAGTTACTTTATTTAACTATTTAATTGCTTACAAGCAATTTGTACTTAAGAACAAAGTATACAAACAGGTTTTTCCCCAAGTGGTGAATTAACCCAGGGACGCCAGCCAACTTCTTGCTGGAAAAGTGAACCCTATTGATGTGGGAAAAAAAAAAAAAAAAGAAAATCTTAAAAATGGGCTTGGAACAACAGATGATACTTAGTGGGTATTTCAGAGACCTTAAAAAAATTATAATATGCCAGCTTTGTATTTGGAGGACAATATTGATACTAGTAGGTATAGGAGATCTCTCTTCCATTTTATGACCTACTCTGGAAAGAACTAGGCTGCTAAGAATGTTTCTGATCAAAGATCAACCTCTGCAGTTTTCCCATAAAGATACAGTCCTAAGTATTAGTTGCTAAAAACTCAAAAACCCTGTGACTATTCAATAGTATAATTCAGTACAGTGATGTTGACCAAACTAATTGAAAGAAACCTCAAAATATCAGGTGCAAATAGCAAGCCGATTTAAGACTCAATATATATAGTTGTGTGTGTGTGTATAAATTTACACACATACATGTTAAAAATAACACACAATCATATACATGTGTATTTAACAATTTAATACCTTATATACAGGTATTCCATTGTAATTTAATCCTCTGACCTCAGTAGACCTCTTTACCTTCTAACTAAATTCTCTCAACCTAATTTCCCCATTGGTCACCATTCGCCTTTTTTTTTTTTTTTTTGGAAAAAGTTCATTCACAATAAGCTGCTCAAATCCTAATTAACTCTATGTTAATTTATAAGTTTCAGGGTTGACAGAATTTTACTATTGTGTGAAAAGAATTTTCTTATTTCATGGAAGAAGGAAAATGTATACAGTTGGCTAACAGCAGACGAGGTGGTAAAGTAGCTGCAATGTTTTAACACTGATACATTAATATAGACCCCAAAGAGAACAAAACCTAAAGCATACAAGGTGTTTTCATGCATCCCATTTTGCTAAAGACAACTCTCCTCCATCCTTTGTTTTCTCTGCTGATTCACAATAACACCTTGGAGAGAATTTGCTATCTATAAATTTTCCATTTCTGTACTTAAATCAGGCTCTTAATCTCATCTCCCTTTATTATATTCCCATTG
The DNA here is from genome assembly GCA_006410935.1 of Redunca redunca. Taxonomy (NCBI): domain Eukaryota; kingdom Metazoa; phylum Chordata; class Mammalia; order Artiodactyla; family Bovidae; genus Redunca; species Redunca redunca. The sequence continues at coordinate 286,213 of SJYQ01002026.1, read as the reverse complement.
TACTAACAGAGAATCTGTGTGAGTAATTTAGTAACTGAGAAGTCTTTCCTGGATAAATCTAAAGCTACCTGATTTTCTTCTCAGTATGGTATAACCATCTTAAGTTTCCCTGATGCAAATCATGCAAAGAATCAAACAATTACTTTCTGTTATCTTTTGTGTACACCAGCTAATGCCAAACTGACACATCTGCTTATTTATTGTTTTCACTGCCCTTATGAACTTAGCAGCATTTTAATTTTATTTATTCAGTTCTATAAATAATTATGGATACATATTTAAAAAAATGAACTTGAGAATATTAGTATGTTTATCACTGGTTTTATTCCTCACTTTAGTCCTAAAATCATCTACAGACTTTCCTTGAATAGATTTAAGCTCTACCACATGCGGTTACATTTCCAAGTGCTATTTATTCCGTTTGCAAATAGCTTTTCCCTCTATATTATCAGTGCATGGGGTGCAAACCCATTATCAGGGTAAATGGAAGTGGTGTCTGCAGAGTACAGCCTTTTATAGAACTTCAGGCTTACTTGTTCAAATGCTGAATTCTTGGTATGCTTCACATTTACATTAATAAAAAAGGCAAAGAAGTCCATATCTGCATATATATGCATATATATAAGTGTGTGTATCTACAGTATATTCCTGTCTTCTATAAATTTTATATTTCATATTTTATTAAGTTTGCATTTATAAAGTTTTGAATGTATTGCATACCTTTCCATCTTTTGACCAAAATCTTATCATCAAAAGTCTCCCATTGATTAATCTTGCTAATTTATCAAGTTTGGACTAGGATATGGGAGACAGAATTTTAGTACTGTGGGTCAATACCAAGTATCAATATAAAAATTATGACATTCATGTTGGCAGAGATGTTGGACAAAAGAAGACTGAGCCAGTCAGAACAAAAAGAAAAGGCAAATGATAATTAGAAAACAAGCAGCAAGATAGTAGAAATAAATCTTAAATTATCAGTAACTACAACAAATACCAAGGTGTAAAGTAATTGGCTAAAAGAAACTATAATTTAAAAATAATTCATTGTATTATTTCTATAGACACATTTCCAAAATAAGATATAGAAAACTTAACAATAAGATTATATAAAACAGTGGGTCAAATAAAAAAAGAAAAAACAGTGAAACTGATGTTTTAATGTAATCAATATCCACATTTAGCATACAGAAAAATGTACAAATCAAAAGTATATTATATTCTTTGCAGCCAAAGATGCAGAAGCTTTATACAATCAGCAACAACATGCTGACTGTGGTTCAGATCATGAACTCCATATTGCCAAATTCAGACTTAAATTGAGGAATGTAGGGAAAACCACTAGACCATTCAGGTATGACCTAAATCAAATCCCTTATGATTATACAGTGAAAGTGAGAAACAGATATAAGGGACTAGATCTGATAGACAGAGTACCTGATGAACTATGGATGGAGGCTCATGACATTGTACAAGAGACAGGGATCAAGACCATCCCCATGGAGAAGAAATGCAAAAAAGCAAAATGGCTGTCTGGGGAGGCCTTACAAATAGCTGTGAAAAGAAGAAAAGCAAAAAGCAAAGGAGAAAAGGAAAGATATTCCCATTTGAATGCAGAGTTCCAAAGAAAAGCAAGGAGAGATAAGAAAGCCTTCCTCAGTGATCAATGCAAACAAATAGAGGGAAACAACAGAATGGGAAAGACTAGAGATCTCTTCAAGAAAATTAGAGATACCAAGAGGACATTTCATGCAAAGATGGGCTTGATAAAGGACAGAAATGGTATGGACCTAACAGAAGCAGAAGATTTTAAGAAGAGGTGGCAAGAATACACAGAAGAACTATACAAAAAAGATCCTCATGACCAAGATAATCATGATGATGTGATCACTCACCTAGAGCTAGACATGCTGGAATGTTGAAGTCAAGCAGGCCTTAGAAAGCATCACTAAAAACAAAGCTAGTGGAGGTGATGGAATTCCAGTTGAGCTCTTTCAAATCCTGAAAGATGATGCTGTGAAAGTGCTGCACTCAATATGCCAGAAAATTTGGAAAACTCAATAGTGGCCACAGGACAGGAAAATGTCAGTTTTCATTCCAATTCCAAAGAAAGGCAACACCAAAGAATGCTCAAACTACTGCACAATTGCACTCATCTCACACATTAGTAAAGTAATGCTCAAAATTCTTCAAGCCAGGCTTCAGCAATATGTGAACCGTGAACTTCCAGATGTTCAGCTGGTTTTAGAAAAGGCAGAGGAACCAGAGATCAAATTTCCAACATCCGCTGGATCATGGAAAAAGCAAGAGAGTTCCAGAAAAACATATATTTCTGTTTTATTGACTGTGGAAAATTCTGAAAGAGATGGGAATACCAGACCACCTGACCTACCTCTTCAGAAACCTATATGCAGGTCAGGAAGCAACAGTTAGAACTGAACATGGAACAACAGACTGGTTCCAAATAGGAAAAGGTGTACATCAAGGCTGTATATTGTCAACCTGCTTATTTAACTTATATGCAAAGGACATCATGAGAAACGCTGGGCTGGAAGAAGCACAAGCTGGAATCAAGATTACCTGGAGAAATATCAATAACCTCAGATATGCAGATGACACCACCCTCATGGCAGAAAGTGAAGAGGAACTAAAAAGCCTCTTGATGAAAGTGAAAGAGGAGAGTGAAAAAGTTGGCTTAAAGCTCAACATTCAGAAAACGAAGATCATGGCATCTGGTCCCATCACTTCATGGGAAATAGATGGGGAAACAGTGCAAACAGTGTCAGACTTTATTTTTGGGGGTTCCAAAATCACTGCAAATTGTGACTGTAGACATGAAATTAAAAGATGCTTACTCCTTGAAAGGAAAGTTATGACCAACAAAGACAGCATATTGAAAAGCAGAAACATTACTTTGCCAACAAAGGTCCATCTAGTCAAGGCTATGGTTTTTCCAGTAGTCATGTATGCATGTGAGCGTTGGACTGTGAAGAAAGCTGAGCGCCAAAGAATCGATGCTTTTCAACTGTGGTGTTGGAGAAGACTCTTGAGAGTCCCTTGGACTGCAAGGAGATCCAACCAGTCCATACTAAAGGTGTTCATTCCTGGGTGTTCATTGGAGGGACTGATGCTGAAACTGAAACTCCAATATTTTGGCCACCTCATGTGAAGAGTTGACACATTGGAAAAGACTCTGATGCTGGGAGGGATTGGGGGCAGGAGGAGAAGGGGATGACAGAAGATGAGATGGCTGGATGGCATCACCGACTCGATGGACCTGAGTCTGAGTGAACTCCGGGAGTTGGCAATGGACAGAGAGGCCTGGTGTGCTCAATTCATGGGGTCACAAAGAGTTGGACACGACTGAGTGACTGCACTGAACTGAACTGATAGATTTCTATAAAAAGAAGAAACAGACCCACAAATTTCCCTCATGAGAACTTCCATCCATACTCCTTCTCCAAGAATAACCAGTATTTGAGCTTCCAATGCTATGAATTCACTTGGCCTGTTTTTATACTTTTTATAAATGGAATCACATAGTATGCATCATTTGCAGTCTGCTTTTATGGCTCCAATTTTTTGTTTTCAAAATTTACCCAGTTTTTTTTTTTTTTTTTTTTTTCATGAAACTGAGGCTTGTTCGTTCTCATGACTCTTTCATGTTCCGGTGAATTAGTTATCTATCACTATAAACTAAACTACCCCAAAATATCAAAGCTTAAGGAAAGACACATTTATTATATTATAGTTTCTTTGTCTTAGGAATCTAGACAGAATTTAGCTTCGTCATCCTGGTTCAGGGCTTATCACAAGGCTACAGCCAAGGTATAAGCCAAAGTGTCAGTCAATTCAAAAATTTAAAGAGGAAAATCTGATTCAAAGCTAACTCACATGGTCCACTCTGAACGTTGGGCAGAAGTATGGGTTCTGTGTCTTGTGAGCCCCAGTATAGGGTAATTCATACCATGGTAGCTGGTTTCCTCAGTGTGAGTGTGGAAGAGAGACAGAACACTTAGGACAGAAGCCACAGTTTCATGGTCACTTAATCTCAAATCTAGATTGCTGGGGGAAATATCAACAACCTCATATATGCAGATGATACCAGATGCAGATGAGTGTGGTGCTAGAGAAGACCCTTGAGAGTCCCTTGGACTGCAAGGAAATCTAACTGTCAGGCGAGTGTGTGCTCCTCAGTTCTGGCTCATCACAACAAAGATTTGGAGTGATGGACATTAAAGCCCTCAGCGTGTCACAGCTCTCAGGTCTCGAACAAACTGTGTTATAGCTCTTAGACAAATCAGTGTTACAGCTCAGTGTTACAGTTCTATTTTATTTAGATAATAACAGGAAAATCCATCCTCGAGGCATGAGGGCATGCCGACCCAAAGATGTGAAGAGAAGAAAGTGGGGGAGCGTGCCAGCATGTGGGAGAGAGAGACACTCCTGGCCAGTTGACTCCCCTTTTTTTATGTCTTTTCCTCTCCATGGGTCTGCCCTATGTAAATTGGGCTAGCCAGGAGTGCTGTCTATTCTACCTGAGGTCCTCACTCTGGTCCTCAGATGCCGGGAGCCAGCGTGAGGAATCCCACCCGTGACAAGGTCATGAAGAAAGAAGCCTGACAAATGCAAGGACGTGATGGCTTCAGGTTTTCCCCCTGGAATTTCCTGAGCATCCACCCCTCAAGATCAAAACTCTGCTGGCTTTTGAACTCTGCTTCTCTACTCTTCTGATATACTCTGGAAAAAGTTATCTCTAAGCTTTAGTCTTCTGCATTTGAAAGGGATGTTTCAGTTAAACCTTCTCTGGTAGTTCTCTAGCTTGCCTAACAGGTTCTCCAGACCCCTTACAGCTTATGAATTGCTTACAGCCCCCAACCGCGAGAGGCACAAAGCTTAAAAACATCTTAAAGATACAGAGCCTTTTCTAAAGAGTTAAAAATCATATTGGTGACGGGTTTTCACTGTTGACTCAATGATTGCCACCAGGCCTCCATATTCTTTATCTTTTAGGCACCAAGGAAGATGTTAATCAATGTAAATAGGATATGGAAAAAGATATATAGTAGTTTTGATGTTAGCAACACTAGACTTTTGAGTTAATTACTTTTCCTTTGTTATAAATCACTGTACTCCTTTCACTTGTTATAATTTGTTGTATCTTTGCTATGTAAGAATGTAACTTTATTTAGTGCTTTCTGAGAGTGGCGCCAAACTTTGGGAAGATCAACATGAATAAGTCTTCTAGTTAACAAACCCTTATCAGAAAAAAGGCTGTTAATTGGCCCTTTTTTGGGCCAGAAGATGATGTAAAGGACCTAACACTTGTGTTTGCAGTCAGGTATGCAGAGAGAAAAGCCTGGTTTTGATAAGAGTCTAAACTGCTAACTGCATAACTTTGTGTTACCCATTGATCTCCATGTATTATCAAAAGTATAAATAGCCCCTTGAACAATAAAGGATGGACTAGTTTCTCGGACTCGTCTCTTGGCCTAGTTTCCTGGGAATCTGGCTCCCCCCATGTCTCTTTCTCTCACCCCTTTTCCCTCTCCTTCCTTCTCCTCTTTAATTTCAGGCTGAATTCCCATCTGGAGTGGGGCGGCTCACCAAGTCTACTTACTTGCCCTGGCACTAAGATCCGTGAGAGAGAGTGTCCAAGGTGGGGCACTCTCCGATATTCAAGCGGGCGCCGGCGGCCTAACATAGATGGTGCAAGCTCCTTGTCTGGAACTTTATTGGCCTTCCTCGTAAACCAAGTTATTCAGCCTCTTTTCTCCACTTAATTTTCCTACTATACTATTTCTTCCTAATCTCCTTCATATTTCTATATAAGTAAGTTTTTTCCTCGCCTACTCTGTCTCTCCTTCGAATCACCTTGGTTCCACTGGGGCTGGACCCCGGCACTCAGACTTTCCTTTGTTCTATTTTCACAGGCTTTTCCCTCCCTTGTCTTTTAGTCACCACCATTCTGGACTCCTGTTACTATTCTTACTACCTAATAAAACTATTCAAGGAAATCAATGCTAAATATTTATTGGAAGGACTGCTGCTGAATCTGAAGCTCCAATACTTTGGCCACTTGATGTAAAAAGCCAACTCATTGGAAAAGACCTTGATGCTGGAAAGGTTGAGGGCAGGAGGAGAAGGGGATGACAGAGGATGAGATGGTTGGATGGAATCACTGACTCAATATATTATATTGATTATCAGAATATAATCAATCTGATTTCTATATTGACCATCTGTGTTGGCCATGTGTAGAGTCATATCTTGTGTTGATGGAAGAGGGTGTTTTCTATGACTAATGGAAAAAAAAGATAGTATATGTACCAATAAATGTGCATACAGCATGTATATATGCATACATATATATATATACACACACAGTATATATATTATATATCTGTAAGCACATTTATTTGTTCATATAATATCTTTGCTCCCCCCCACTTGGCTCAGTGACATTCAGGAAATTACTTTTCTCTCCACACCTCACTACAGTGCCACGTGAACACACATGGGACTATTCCTGGACTTTCTTATGTTCCATTTGTCTATTTTCTTGTCTTTATTCCAAAAGCATGTTATTTTAACTATCACAACTTTTTGATATTTAGTATCTAGAAATATCTGTATTTTATTTTCAGGATTGCTTTCTTTATTCTTATATTTTGCATTTTCAAAAATATTAAAAGTAACATCATTTTACCTCAAATTCTTCAATTAATTTTACTGATAATTACTTGAGTGTCTCTGATATTGTGGGGTTTTTTTTGCTTGTTTGTTTGTTTTATTGTCAAAACTCTTTTGTAGTTTTTTGTTTTGGTTACTTTTATTGTATTTCTCAATCATGATGATCACAGGTGATTCTTCACATTTTCTCACTCTGATAACACACAAACACACATACATCATGCATGTATGTGCTTGCCAACTATTTATGAGATTTATAACGGAGAGACTTATAGAGGACCTAGTCATGAATAGTTATTTCCTATTAGCATGTAGAAAGGAGACAGTCTGGTTGTTTCATCTATGCATTCTTGTTGCTATGTATTCATCTAACACTCATGGCTAGGTTTTGGTATTCTGTTGAACATAAGAAATTTTACAGAACATCAATCAGAGCACTATTAACTACTCATGTCTGAATACATACTGATTTCTTTATACATGTGAGATTAAAAGTTTACTAGAGGAAATAATTTGTTTTGTAATTGAGAATTTGTCATTTTCCAGATTAATTAAAAAACATAAGCTGTTTTTTTAAGGTAACAGTTTCATCAGAATTTGTATTATTTCAAAAGATTTTAATGAATCAATGCTTAATGAAAACATTATCTGAGTACTAGTGTTGATGAAAATATCAACATATTTAATAAAGGAATCAACATTTCATCAGATTTAATTTGTTTCATGAATATACTTGCCCTTATTACATTGAAATTTCTAATGAGAAGTTAATATTCAGCTTTTAATATCTACTAGTTAATGTCCCTAGAATGGATTATTTTGCAAGAAATTAGAAAAATGCAAATATTAAATGGCAAATAAAATGCAATATCTTTATAAAGCTGCCTTTATGGGCATTATCTAATGTATGCATGCTATCATATTAATATATTTTGTTTTCTCAACCCAAACTGTTTTCATGGGATTTATGTGCATTATACTATTTATGAAGTTTAATATGATTCAATATAATAAAGGCATTTGCATTTTCACAGGATCCTTCAGTAGATTTTGGACCAAGAAGCTTACATTGACTTGTAATTCATTTGGATTTTAGCAGTCTGTGGACAGGATATTTAATGGCCTGGCCTTACTACTCGGTGGCACTTAACTCTCTCTCAGACACTATGCACTTAAAGAATGAAAAGCCCACTGTCTTTATGATAGAAAGTATCACTACATTTCGCACTCTCTGATGAATCATCATATAAATTGATATGATGGGCAATTCTCCCCTTTAACTTGACCTCTTTTCTCTTGGTTTCTGTGATTTAACTTTTGTCTTCTTGTTTATCTTGGGATTGCTGCCCTTAATTCTCTGTCAGATAATCGACATGTCTTGCTCATGACAGTTTTTGAAGTTTGCAAACTTCGTGATGATTTCCCTTCTCTTCCCGCTTCATACTCTCCTCTAATTGACATTCACTATTTCATATCTTTCATCTGTTATTTGATGACCTCTAAATACACAGCTCAGTTGCACATCTCTCCTGAGAAATTCAATCTCAGATATTCAACTATCTTATTAACTACTCTACCTAACTATATTATGAGATTTTCTTATCTCACACACCAACAGTAAAATCTTAAGGTTTTCCTGAAATATATTCCTCCCTAGTGTTCTACATTAATGTAGAAGCCTCTACTTCTGTATTCATCTGTCTTTATTCATATCTATTAAACCATCAAGTCTTGCTCATCTTGCATCTAAAATATGTATACAGCTTACTTTCTTGATCTTGTTGGCTAAAATAGCAACAAAGCCATGAATGTATTTGCAGCCAGACTGCTGCAACAGCTTCCTAATAATTTATTCTACTTTCCTATTACTCCCCTCACAAACCATGGTGGATTGACAGGTTATATTGCAGAATCCATTTCTCTTTTACTTATCTCTAGACAAAATATGGAATTTCAAATCTTACCACTTTAGAGAGATTGATGTCAATCTCATTTAAGGGTGAAGGTCTACTTGGCTTAACAAAATTCAGACTAACACACTCCCATAGGGAAAGGTTTGTTTAAAGGTTCAGTGAATGAGAATGATTCTGCATATCAGAATCAGTGATATTCCATTCTGGGAATATGGTCAAGCTCTAGACAGAGTAGAATTTTGAGATTTTAGTTTTCTGCACGGTACTGCTCTTCTTGTTGTTGTTTAATCACTAAGTTGTGTCCAGCTCTTTGCAACCCCATGGACTGCAGCACACCAGGTTTCCCCATATTTCACTATATCCTGAAGTTTTCTCAAATTCATGTCCATTGAGTCAATTATATGAGTCGAGTATCTCATCCTCTGTTGCTCCCTTCTCTCCTGCCCTCAATCTTTCCCAGCATCAGGGTCTTTTCCAATGAGTTGGCTCTTTGGAGCTTCAGTTTCAGCATCATTTCTTTCAATGAATATTCAAGGTTTATTTCCCTTAGGATTGAGTGGTTTGATTTCTTTGCTGTCCAAGGGACTCAAAATAGTTTTTTCCAGCACCGCAGTTTGAAGGCATCAATTCTTCAGTGCTCAGCCTTTTTTATTGCCCAGCTCACACATCTGTACATGACTACTGGAAAAACCATAACTTTGACTACAGCCCTTTGTCAGCAAAGTGATATCTTTGCTTTTAAATATGCTATCTAGGTTTGTCATAACTTTCTTCCCAAGGAGCAAGAGACTGAATCATGGATTTATTTTGTAGAGTGCGTGTGTGTTTGTGCACATTCACACACACTCTGTTATGTCTGACTCTTTATGGCCTCATAAACTCTAGCCCACCAGGCTCCTCTGTCCATGGGATTTTCTAGGCAAGAATACCAGAATGGGATGCTATACCCTCCCCTCCAGGGTATCTTTCCAACCCAAGGATCAAACCTGCATCTTTTATGTCTTTACCACTAGCGCCACCTGGGAAGTCCCATTTTGTTGAAGACAGCTCTAATTCCTAGGTGATACAATGATGTAAAAATAGTGTACTCTTTTGCTCCTATTTTTACACCATTGTACCACCTAGAAATCAGAGATGTCTTATATAACAGAGGAGAGATCACCACACTTGTATGCTTAGTATCTTTACTGCCTTCCCAGTGGGCTAAGAATAAAATATGAACCCTTTACTTTGGCTGAAATGGCTTATATGGGTTAGATTCAGAACAAGTCAGTAGAGAAGTACTAACTGATGCTGGGTTATTGAATGTATTAAGTGACAGAAACAGTAATTGGTAAGCAATGAATATTCTTAAAATGTGAATATTAAAATATGGTTATTAGAAGATTGTAAAAGGATAATGAGTATGAAAAACAATAGAGGTAGTAAGGAAACACAAAAGGGTATCTTTATGAAGATGAATAAGAAGGATGAAGAGGAAGATGAAGACGAGACAGACATATTTTAAGAAGGAAATGGTGGGTTGGCAGTGCAAAAATCCTCTGTGGCTTTTAGTATAAGATGACTGACTAAATTTATCTTTTGTGTCAGTCAGCTCAGTCAAGCATTTATAACAATATTCCATAGGTTGGGTGGCTTAAGCAACCAAGCTTTATTTTCTCACTATTTTGGAGTCTGGAACAATATTGTCAGAGTGCTAGCATGGACAGATTCTGGTGAGAACTCCTTTTCCGGTTTTCAGATGGCCCCATCTCTCTGTGTTCTCACGTATCTCTTCTCTGTTTATGCATGCAAATAAAGAGGAAGAAATAGAGAAAGAGAGTGAAAGCTCTCATGTTTCTTTTTATAAGGCCACTAATCTCATCACGAAGACCCTGCTCTCATAACTCCATCTACATCTAAATGTGATTACTTCTTAAAAACCCTAATATCATCACATGGTGGTTAGTGGTGGGGAGGTAGGGCTTCAACATATGAAATATAGGGCCTCACAAGCATTTCAGTACATAGTACCTTTCTTCCCTAACAAAATTACATGTCAAGATAGCAAAAGTAACAAACAATCCCGTGCAGAGTGGTCTACTAGGAAGACTGCCTTAAAAGACCAGAAACATTAAAATATTTCTGGGAATTATAACGTGGCTGTCATTTTATTGATAGGGAAACATAATGGAGCTGAGGGAATCAGAATCGAATGTAGATAAATGAGTGAAAATCTGACAAGTGTACTTCTTTTTAGAAACAGAAAAGAAAAATTCCAAGATCAGAAATAGAAGGAGCTGTAGTTCCAAGTTAATTAGTAGGAGAATTGTTGAAATGATTAGATGTAGGAATATAGAATAATGACCCATCCCTAGGTGGTAGCTGAATGGTTACAACATTTTTCTCTAAAATAATGTCCAATAAGAAGAAAGAAAAAGGTTTATCAATAAAACTTATGGGAACATTTATGTTGGAAGAACCTATTCTGGGCATTTTTTAATTGAAAAAAATAGAACAGTGCCTCATATAATATTCTGTGATACTAAGACAGAGATTAACTGAAGCTGAAAGGTTAGATTTTCTAACTTTTCTACAAATACAGAGATCAGAAGGCTTGACTATGAATCCCCAAACACTCATAGTGACCAGGACTCCTGGTCACTCTGGTCACCTCTGTTCACTCTGGAGGAATAGTGATTTCACAGGAGTGAAGAAACCAGATCAAGCAATGGATACTGAGTCATCTTGGACATATTTTCCAAATATAAACAAGTAGTCTATAAAGTCTTCAAAGTGAAATCGAAGTCACCTAGTCATGTCCGACTCATGCAACCCCATGGACTGTAGCCCACCAGGTTCCTCCATCCATGGAGTTTTCTAAGCAAGAGTACTGGAGTGGGTTGCCATTTCCTTCTCCAGGGGATCTTCCCAACCCAGGGATCGAACCCGGGTCTCTAGCATTGTGGGCAGACGTTTTACAGTCTGAGCCACTGGGGAATCCCAAAGTCTTCAAAAATTCAAGAAAAATAACCACATGATACAGGCATAAAATTAGAACAAAATCCTCAAAATGAAAACACAAATTAACAAATAGGGGTATCGATATCTAAGAAATAATGTTTAAAACAAAGGTAAGATATATACAGAAAGATAAAAGTCTAATTTGCTTCCATAATGTATTTTGAAACTGTAACAGCCATGGGAATATAATATCTACCATATTAAATAAGAAAATAGGAAACAAGCATATTTAGTAATTAAAAACAGGATTGACAAAGTAGAAAGGTGAATCAGTTAAAAGATTAATGATATGGCTGAAGATTAGTTCAGTGAAATGCAAAAGGAACCTAAGGGATTCCTCCACACACTCAAAATTTTAAATATATGTTGCTTACATTTAACCAAGCTTCATCCTGGTGGTGGTTTAGGTGCTAAGTCATGTCCAGGTTTTTGGGACCCTCCACACTTCAAAATTTTAAATATATGTTGCTTACATTTAACCAAGCTTCATCCTGGTGGTGGTTTAGGCGCTAAGTCATGTCCAGTTTTTTGGGACCCCATGGACTGTAGCCTGCCAGGCTCCTCTGCCTATGGGATTCTCCAGGCAAGAATACTGGAGTAAGTTTCCATTTCCTTTTCCAGGGGACCTTCCCGACATAGGGATCAAACCCAAATCTCTTGCATTGCAGGTAGATTTTTTACCCACTGAGCTATGAGGGAAGCCCAGCTTCCTCCTAGCTCATATGCAATTTATCTCTTATATTCACCCACAGTTCTGCCCTGTGTTGGTAAACAAACCTTTTTAGATATATTCTTGGTATTTTTATTCATAATTATTTCTGGATGATTTGTTTATCTAAATCCAACTTATTAGAAGCAAACACTAAAGCAATCACATTTGAATAATATTTTATACTGGTTAGACATGCTTTTTAGAGAAAGATATGGATGTAGTCCAACTATAATCTAGAAATAGGTGGTCTGAGGACTGACAGGTTAACGATATGACTAACAGCTCAACATCTGTCCATTTCTCTCTTGTCTTAAGTGTCTTGGAATATTATCCATCTGTTCCTCTCTTACATTTGTTCACAAGATGACTGCTATAGCCTTAGAGCCATTGTTGAATTCATGACAAGAGGACAGAAGCACAGTGGCAAATGTGAACCCTTCTCTCATGCCTGTCCTTCTTTATAAGAGGGGGACTTTTCTGTAAGCTTCCAAAATAACTTCAGTTTTTCATGGGCAATACTTGATATTGCAAAAGGAGCTAAGACCATCTTTCTTGAAATCAAAGTGTCTTTGCCCAGTACTTGAATATCATGTTAATAACAAGGAGATGAGAGAATGCCTGGTAGTTTCATAAGCATGGCCCACAGAGCACTGACACAGGTCTCCTGGAAAGCAGAAAATCAACAACAGCAAGAAAGACATATATAATAGTTTTCAAAGATCTTGTCTGTGAAATATAGGGGCCCAGTGTTGCTGAAATTGAAAGCAAGAGAGTGTTAAGGGGATATGTATTTAAAGGTCACTGTTTATGCTTGCTGCATGCTAAGTCACTTCAGTTGTGTCCAACTTTATGCTACCCTATGGACAGTAGCCAATCAGGCTCCTCTGCCCATGGGGATTCTCCAGGCAAGAATACTGGAGTGGGTTGTTATGCCCTTCTCCAGGGGACCTTCTCAACCCAAGGATGGAACCCGCATCTCCTATGTCTCCTGCATTAGCAGGTGGGTTCTTTACCACTAGTGCCACCTGGGAAGCCTGTAACTGTTTATATGTACACATATATATACACATAGACCTACCCTTTTTTTGATATATATTTTAGTAATATCATTTCACAAAATCATTTTCAGTCTAAGATGTAGAACACAGAGTTTAGTATCTCAGGCAGAAATAATCTTCATTTAAGCAGTGTTGTTTAAGTTCTTAATCTTATTTGATCTGAGAAACATAATAATTGGTTGTGAGCAAGATTCATCCACTTTAGGTAGCCAGAAGCACCCTGATAACCTAGAAGTATTTATCCCAGAGAACATATACCTGCATTTTCCCAGTACATATCTTTGTATCTGGTATTTAAGTTACTTCTATTTTCAATCTATCTTTTTAAATGGATGTGTAGCATAATTTTTCAAAGGTTTAGACAACCAGCCTACATCACAATCACTTTCAGCTCTCTTTAGTAGGTATTTATCGTTAAATGAACATTTTAAGCCTTTCAGTTCAGTTCAGTCGCTCAGTCGTGTCCGACTCTTTGCGACCCTATGAATTGCAGCATGCCAGGCCTCCCTGTCCATCACCAACTCCCAGAGTTCACTCAAACTCACGTGTATCGAGTCAGTGATGCCATCCAGCCATCTCATCCTCGGTCGTCCCCTTCTCCTCCTGCCCCCAATCCCTCCCAACATCAGAGTCTTTTCCAATGAGTCAACTCTTCGCAGGAGGTGGCCAAAGCACTGGAGTTTCAACTTTAGCATCATTCTTTCCAAAGAAATCCCAGAGCTGATCTCCTTCACAATGGACTGGTTGGATCTCCTTGCAGTCCAAGGGACTCTCAAGAGTGCTCTCCAACACCACAGTTCAAAAGCATCAATTCTTTGGTGCTCAGCTTTCTTCACAGTCCAACTCTCACATCCATACGTGACCACAGGAAAAACCATAGCCTTGACTAGATGGACCTTAGTTGGCAAAGTAATATCTCTGCTTTTGAATATGCTATCTAGGTGGGTCATAACTTTTCTTCCAAGGAGTAAGCATCTTTTAATTTCATGGCTGCAGTCACCATCTGCAGTGATTTTGGAGCCCTCCAAAATAAAGCCTGAAACGCTGTTTCCACTGTTTCCCCATCTATTTCCCATGAATTGACACACTCATTAGACATAATGAAATTATTCTTTCTTACCTTGGCTAAGTGATATTATATACTAACTAGCATAGACTGATTATCTTTCCAAAATGTCGGAGGATCTTTTGATCTCTCAACAGCCACTAAAATTATTATTAATAATAATATACAAGTTTAATCTGAAAATCATATCTTTCTACAAACCAAGAGTAAATTACACTAGTTTTCTAAAAAGTTAATTTCTTAAGGGTTTCAGAAAATGTGTTGTAAATAACACACGTTTCAGAACTATACCTTATGCATGTATAAAAGAAAAATTAAAATGAGTCTTTTAATTTTAAGGTCTTAATCTATTTGTTCTAATTCAGTCACAAACATGGATTACAACCTAACTGATCTGGTTTCTTTATATTTTTACTTAACACATTTGATTCTGAATCCCAAGCATTTGAGATTGCTATAATATACAATAAAAATTGCTTAGTTTATGGTTAAAGAATACATTTGAAGCAAAAACATATGCATAAATATAACAGAAAATGGAAGGAATCAGTATTCAAAAACAGAATCTGTCAAACAATTCTCTATAATGATTCCAAT
>SJYQ01002026.1:248331-270738 GCA_006410935.1 Redunca redunca | reverse complement strand
CAATTTTATTTATTTATACACTATAAAGAATAATAAATAATCAGCTATCCTACAGATGAAATTATTAAATATATGGGAAGCAATAAAAGTGAAATAGGAAAATGTCAGACTTCATTACTAAAACCAAGAATTACTTATTTGAAAATACCAACAATAAAATGAAGTTTTAACAAGTATAATGGAGATTCAAATAAAGAAAACACAAATAAGCTAATTAGAAATGAGAATAATAACTGCATACACTGGGTAGGTTTACATACAAACACAGAATTGCACTTGAAATATCATGTAAGCTTGATATTTAAATTAAATATAATTTGATAAAATCAGTTCAAGAAATGACTAAAATTTTGAATTGTCCATAATATCATTACAAGTATTAAAATATTTCTTCCCTAGTGGCTCAGCATAAAGAATCCACCTGCCAATACAGGAGACACAAGAGATGTGGTTTCAATTCCTGCATTGGGAAGATCCCCTGGAATAGGAAATGGCAACCCTCTCCAGTATTCTTGCCTAGAGAATTTCATAGACAGAGGAGCCTGTTGGGCTACAGTCCATGGGTCACAGAGTCAGACACTACTGAGCACACACACACACACACACACACAAGAGTTAAGATATATTTAATTTACTTTTTTATTGAAGGATAATTGCCTTACAGAATTTTGTGTCCTGTCAAACCTCAACATGAGTCAGCTATAGGTATACATATAATCCCTCCCTTTTGAACTTCCCTCAAGCGTTAAGATATATTGAGATCTACGTCTCTTTTAAAACTCACTGAGTTCATCTGTTATCCTATACATTGTTTTGAAGTACAGTGAAAGATATTCTTCAAACAGTTAAAAAATTAATACAATTAAAAAAAAAAGTAAATGAGAGCAGGAGACATTACTGAAATCTTTCATCTCGCTTATGAATAAAGGTGGAAAAATCTACACAAAGTGCCTGAAAAATCATACCCAGGTAAGTACTTGGTTAGCTAAGGCTATTCATTATTTCAACTCCATATATTACTCTCAGTAGATGACAAAAAGTTGATTACATTTCAAAATCTATTCCTGAATAAAGACTTATAAACCTAAAAATAGAAGATACATTTCATATATTTGCATGCCTAGGAACAGGATAAATCTACAGAAATATTATAGAGATAAAACTTTCCAATAATGTCAAAAAGATGAACAAGGCCTCACTGTGCACTGTGCCTATCAGTGAACAGTTTGCTGACAGTTGTAGACTGTATTGTAAGTGAAAAATAAATAAAAGCATAATGCTGAGGAGAGCAACACTTAGCAGGATTTTCTGAATATGTCATTATACAGCTTGAACATACAAGACAGTAGATTGCAAAATATTACACATAATTTTAGAGTATAGTGCATATTAATACATGTCCAATTTAAAATGTAACTCTTCTGTCTAACTGCATCAGTTCAGTTCAGTCTGCATAGGATCATCTAAATCGAAGATTCTGTGTTAAAGGAGGCAAAGCATGTTCTCTCCCAAGAAGGCTGCTATAAGAAAAAATGCATATGCTTCATGCATCAAAATCTTATAATTGTGAAATACTTTTTTTAAATGAAAGATTCTTTAAAAATGAAACAACTGGTTCTCATTTTTTTTTTTTTTGGCAAAGGGGCAAGAATAATGAAAAATGTATGAAATGAGAAAGTACAAATTGAATGAAAGGCAAGGATCCACTTCCACTATGACCCACCTCCCCTTCTCTAAATAATTAGTACATATTCTTCATTATGAATCTTATTATACATTTCAAAAATCATACGTAGAGAATAGTATAATAGTAAAGTATCTTCTTTCCCAGAAAGAGATAAGCTTTCTAGTTTTTTGAATAGTTTTTGAATTTTGTATCACAATTTTTTAGTTCATTAAAATAAAAGAAAGCATTGAAGATAAATCTGGAGTGCCTTTCGCTGTCTGCCAGCTGCAAGCTGTCCTCTCCATCCTTGAGAGGTAAATGGAGAGACAGATAGATGGACAGACATCTCCTGCTCTTCATTTTCATTTTTCTATTAAAAAAAATTAGGAAAGAGGGATTACATTATATTTTCAAATCCAACTCATGTAGTTTTAAAAATTATTGCACAGAAATATATTATGGTGGAGAGATGTTTAAGAAATCTTCCGTTTTGAAAGTATTGTCAGTAGTTGAAGATACTAGTTTGGTGAAGAAGAAAATTTGCAAATTATTTCTTTATCAAATAGAAGGAAAACCCTACACTAAGATATTTTTACTTTTAAAGTAGGGTTCATAATTGAAATATTCAAGCTGTAAAACTTTGTTTCGTTCTCTAGATTTACTGTGTTTCAGAAATTCAGTGGAACAAGATACACTTTCTAAGGGCTTCCCTGGTGGTTTAGACAATAAATAATCTGCAATGCAAGAGACCCAGGTTCAATTTTTGGGTTGGAATGATCTCCTGAAGAAGGAAATAGTTGTCCACTCCAGTATTTTTGCCTGAAGAATTCCATGGACAGGGGAACCTGGCAGGCTACAGTCCATGGGGTCAAAGAGGTCAGCCATGACTGAGTGACTAACACTTTCACTTTATGCTTTCTGTCTTAATATATTACTTTTTAAATCATAACTGAACATTAGAATCATTTGGGTGACTTTGAAAAATGATAGATATGAAAACAAACTGCCAGATTTTGTTTTAATTCATTTGAGGGTAAATCTAGGCATTTGTTTACTAAAAGCTCACTTGATAACTCAGGCTTACAGACAGGTTTGAGAACCACCTGGAATCAAAATCAAATTGTCAGGTTTGGAATTTGGAATAAAAATCACTAGATAAGATTTTCTATCCACTACCCAAATTCAAAGCAAGATCTAATTGTGAACTTGTATTTCAGTGAGAAGGTTAGAAAGAGCAGATGTGCATTATGGTCTCAAAAACTCCCAATTTCTACATAATTTTTGAAACAGCAAAGAATATCGTATAAGAGAGATGCTCCAAAAAATTTAAGCTCATCATTTGTTAAAATATCTTTATGATGTATATTGAAAGTGGTTCAACATTTTTGTTCATCTCAGACTTAGCATCACTTGTCTTTTTAGTTGTGATATTCTCTGGTTCTAGGTATAATGAACGATTTTTGATTTTTACTGTTTTGGGTACTGTATTAGGATCCTATTTAAATCTATTTCATCAGGTGTTTGCCCTATTGAAGTCTAGTATGTAGGTTCTGGCTTAAATTTGTTAACTGTAGTCCGCTGACATATTAACTCACTCAGCCCTTGCACCTTTGAACTGGTCTTTCTTCCTCTGCCCGCAGGAAAGCTCCCTTACCCTGCCAGTGCTGCCCATGTTGCTATGTAGGGGGTGAGGAAGTTGGATGGAGAATGTTTTCTCTGAAGTGTTCACCACATACATGATGTCATAAGCTTCCAGTTTATTTTTGCTAATGCTCCTGGGGGGGAAGGAAATATCTGTCTGGGTAGCCTCTGTCACTTGGTGAACATTGGTAAATCTTGAGACTAATTCACTTTCTGCTTTTAGAGAAACCACAAAATACCTGACTTGGAGCTTGCAAGGTAAGTCACTTCAGTTATGACTGACCCTTTCAAACCCTATGGACCATAGTCCACCAGGGATTCTCCAGGCAAGAACCCTGGAGTGGGTTGCCATGACCTCCTCCAGGGGATTTTCTCAACTCAGGTATCGAACCCACCCATGTCTCTTACATCTCCCTCTTTGGCAGGCAGGTTCTTTAACATAAGTGTTACCAGGAAGCCCAGCTTGGAGCTTGGATGTGGTCAAATCAGTTCTGTGGTTGCCAGAGCTGTTGGATGTTGGATGGAAATATCTGCCTGCCTCGCTGGTGCTGTCACTGCCACTGGGTATGAATCAGTTGATGAATCTCCCTACTAGATCTCTACTGAGCCCACCTTTCCTAGTCTTTTGGTCAAAGGGCATATATTTTTCTGTGTTCATGTTTTCTCTGCCTGCTGGGAGTTCTGGGTAAACCTAAAACTCAGGGAACTCAGAAAAGTGTTTCTTCAAGACTTAAGGTCCTTAACCTTAAAAGTTCTTTCCACCTTTCAGAGTACTTTTGCAATTATGAAATTATTCCCAAAGTATTTCATTTTATTTAAAAGCTAGAAGAAGATAAGAACGAATGTATGTCATCTTTTTTAAATATAAATTCATTTATTTTAATTGGAGGTTAATTACTTTATAATATTGTATTGGTTTTGCCATACATCAACATAAATCCACCACAGGTATACACGTGTTGCCCATCCTGAACCCCCTCCCTCCTCCCTCCCAGTACCATCCCTCTGGGTCATCTCAGTGCACTAGCCCCAGGCATCCAGTATCATGCATTGAACCTGGCTTAGTTGGGACTAGAAGTATAGAAATTAGAAGTTATTTATAAATGGAATTGCATTCCAAATTGGTTATTTTAATAATTAAAATAGAGAGGAAAAAAGTCTGTACTAATAATAAAATCCATATGCTGTCACTCAGTCATGTCTGACTCTTTGCAACTCCATGGACTGTAGCCTACTAAGCTTCTCTCTCCATGGGATTCTCCAGGCAAGAATACTGGAGTGGGTTGCCATGCCCTCCTCCAGGGGATCTTCCCAATCCAGGAATGGAACCAAGTCTCCCACACTACAGGTGGATTCTTTACCATCACAACCACCAGGGAAGCCCAATGAAATCCATATCCTCATGCGATTGTCTCTATACTTTCTTGTCAATAAAATAGTAGAAATCTATGCATGTATGTGTGATTAGTTGTGTATTATTCTTATGACCCATGTACTGTAGCCTGTCAGGCTCCTCTCTCCATTGAATTTGCCAGGCAAGAATACTGGGGTGGGTTGCTATTTCCTACTAAATGGGTCCTTCTGAACCAGGGATCAAACCCAAGTCTCCTGCCTTGGCAGGCATATTATCAACTGTGACACTTGGAAAGGCAGTAGAAATCTACAGCTCCAACTAATTTTGACCTGAATTTCTTATTTCCTATTTTCCCCATCCTGGATCAAATATCAAGCTCATATTTCAAAGTTCTTTGATTTTTGTCTTGGATTCTCTTCATTTCATCCCCAAAGAAATCTTTCTCTGTCTTTTTTCCTCCTAATATGTTCTACTTCCCTTTTACCAGATTTATTCTTTTAACAAAACTACTGACTTTCATGTTATAGTTTATTTCTCACATCTAATAAATTATAATGTCTCATAATGTTAATTATTTAAAACTATGAATATTCTGTAATTAATTCAATCTTAAAATTAAAAGAAAACCAGCTGTTATAATCAAATCTGCTAATTCAAAATTAGTTAATAACCAGAATACTGAGAAAATAATCCCTAAAGTTAATAACTCAGGAAACATTTACTATTAAATATTATCTGCAATAGTAAGTATAATTAGCATTGCCATTCAATCATAGAAGTAAACCCAAGTCAATATCCATCTAATTGACATGATACAATCAAAGTATTCACCACTCAGGCAAAGGTATTTGAATTCATTAGCTAAGCTTATTCACTAAGTGTTCTATTTGTCAGGATTTAAGAAACTTTGTGAAATATGCAGTAACTAATGATTTTTTATTTTACAGGACACAGTAGGCAAATATAAAATGAAGACTTCAATAGTTCTCCAGTCAGTTCCTCTGGACAACTTGTTCAAGCATTTAAATGTTTAAAATATTTTTTTCTATAACCCACACAGTGAGAGATAATCTTAGAGTATATTTTAAGTTAATTTATGGTTATGCAAAAACTCTCTACGTAACAGTAAAGTTTAGTGAGTGTGCATGACCAAACATTTTTTTGTTTCTTTCAGAGACATATGGTATATAAATAAAAATTGTAACATATGTTTGGTGACTACTGTTTATTGCTACACAGAGTGAGATACAAATAGCATTATCATAATTTTAGGATGAGGACCGAAGCACTGAAATTAAAAGATGTTTCCTCCTTGGAATAAAAGCTATGACAAACTTAAACAGTGTATTAAAAACCAGTGGCTCATGTATTCAAAGCTATGATTTTTTCGGTAGTCATGCACGGATGTTAGAGTTGGACTGTAAAGAAGACTGAGCGGCAAAGAATTGATGCTTTTGAATTGTGGCACTGGAGAAGACTCTTGAGAGCCCCTCGGACTGCAAGGAGATCACACCAGTCAATCCTAAAGGAAATCAACCCTGACTATTCATTGGAAAGACTGATGCTGAAGCTGAAGCTCCAATACTTTCACCACCTGATGTAAAGAGCTGACTCATTGGAAAAGGCCCTGATGCTAGGAAAAATGGAAGGCAAAAGAAGGTCTGGCAGAGGATGAAATGGTTAGATAGCATCTCTAACTCGATGGACATGCATTTGAGCAAACTCCAGGAAGCATGGGAGGCTGGTGTGCTGCAATGCATAAGGTTGCAGCAACTTAGTGACTGAACAAAACAACAAAGAATTTTAAAATACGGCTAAATTTAATCCCACCTATCATGAACTACTGAATAAGAAAGCTATAATCTTTTAAAGTTTTTCCTCACTTCTACACATATCTCATACATGCCTTTCCTTAAGGATTTCTAANTAAAAAAATTAAAGTTTTAAAAAGAATTAGAAGGAATTAGCAAACTGTTAACTGTAACTTTTTGTGAGGAACTAAAATTTAATATTATGTTATGGTGTCAGAAATCTGATTATTTAAATAGACACCTGATGCATTCCTGTCACTGTGTAGAATAGAAAAAATTTGCTAATAAGAATATAAGATTGAAGTGCATATTAATTGTACTATATTTGATATTTTTAGTTACCCTGAAACTGAGCTGTATTTGACACTTCATCAAGTTTTTCATTCTGCAAAAACAATGATACTAGTGCTAAGAATAGATAACAGATGACAAGTTTTGAATTGAAACTTGAACTTAGTAGAAATATCATAATACTAAAATAAATGTCCTTTGGATAAAACACATGGTTTAAAAATGTATGCAACATTTACCTTTTTGAAAATGTGTATGAGGTATTATTTTCATTTTTAAGTGAAAATGATCTTATTTATTGTAGCAATTATTATTTTACTTTGTTTTAAAAGTTTCATCAAGTAATAATAGACTAGCAATGATGGATTATTGGGTATCAAACTACCTTCCTATTCAGAATAAATTTAAAATCATATATACTATTTGAAACAACTGTTTTCAGGACTTGGACAACAGCAGTTCTAGTATGATTCCTTGAGTAAGTTAGACATACAAGGTGTACTCCACAGAGGTCCAGAGACTGCACAACGCTGGGAACAACCAACCAGCCAGAATGAAGATGCCTCACAGACCACTCTAGGAATTCAGTTCACACCCAAGAAGGGTTCTGCTTTCTTTGCAAGGTCACTGTATACATAAGTTAACACCCAGACTGTGCTCAGTAGTGTCTGACTCTTTGCGATCCTGTGGACTGTAGCTCACCAACCTCTTCTGTCTGGAATTTTCCAGCCAAGAATATTGGAGCAGGTTGCTAGTTCCTTCTCCAGAAGATCTCCTTTACCCAGGGACTGAACCTGTGTCTCCAGCATTGCCTGCATTGGCAGGTGGATTCTGTACCACTGTGCCGCCTGGAAAGCCATCCGCAGGTTTAGAGTTAGGCCTCTACAACAGGCCTACCAGAGACAAATCCAAGCTACCAATAGGTCAAGTTGAACTGTCAGTAAATTAACTGATCACTAAAGCTAAAATCAATGCTAAATCTATACACTAAACAATGTAGTGTCAATAGTATATCATATATGATAAAAAGTGCTACATACATGAAAACACAGAAAGATGCATTCCATCAGCAAAGAGAAAAATTCAAAATGATGATGCCTTGTAATTATAAAAGAAAATGTTTTAAAACATTTAACAAAGAGGATGAATGTGATAAGTGGAAGGATTGAGAAACTCACCAAAAAATAAAATTATTAAAAAAAAAAGAATAAGATGGAAATTCTGTAACTGAAATAGAAGTCCTCAAGAGAGGTTTGGTGTGATACGGAATTTATCAAAAGATGTACAGACACACACATATAAGAAAAGAAAGTGAAGAATATTTTAAAAGAAGGATATGAGGAGATAAGGGTTTGTCTAATTACAGAACTTGAATTTCAGAGATCACAGTAGATGGTCTTGAGGGTGGAATGTCAGGGAGGGATGAGAATTAGTATCAAAATAAGAGATGTGCAAAGCCACTTGATGCAGATGTCCTGTAGAAGGAGAATATTTCAGTGATTAAGAAAAACACATCTGTAGGAAATAATGGTATTTTTCCTGATAGTGTTTTACAAAAATCTGATAATTGGTCTTATTTTGGAGACAATTTTTGGGCAATGGTAATAGTGAATGAAAGCACTTTTGGGGTGGGGGGAGAGTGTAAGAGAGTCTTGGCAGAAGCACAAATTCTGGGGTGGGGATTCTTTTAAATCTTGCATTGAGTAGCACTTAAGCTGGGATGTGAGTATACCAAAGCCATTTTATTTTCATCAGTGTTTGTTTAAAAACATAGGAATTGTTTAATATATTACTTTGAGTCTTACTTTTTTTTCTTTAACTGGTTTCCCAGTGGACATTCTGCCAATTAAAATGGCATAGATTAGCTTAACCTCAATTTTAAATTATACTGATGTATCCATAGTTCAAAAGTTTAGTTAATAATGAGTACTCTTTTTTTAAAAAAATGTTATTTATTATAATTGGAGGCTAATTACTTTACAATATTGTGGTGGCTTTTGCCAAACATTGACATGAATCAGCCACGGGTGTACGTGTGTCCTGCTGTCTCAAACCCCCCTCCCACCTCCTTCCCCATCCTATCCCTCTGGGTTGTCCCAGTGCACCAGATGGGAGTGCCCTGTTTTATGCATCAAACTTGGACTGGTCATCTATTTCACATATGATAATATACATATTTGAAAGCTATTTTCTGAAATCATCCCACTGTTGACTTCTCCCACAGAGTCCAAAAGTCTGTTCTTTATATCTGTGTCTCTTCTGTTGTTTCACATATAGGGTCATTGTAACCATCTTTCTAAATTCCATATATATGCATTAATATACTGTATTGGTGTTTTTCTTTGTGACTTACTTCACTCTGTATAATAAGCTCCAGTTTCATCCACCTCATTAGAACTGACTCAAATGTGTTCTTTTTAAAAGCTGAGTAATATTCCATTGTGTATATGTACCAAGACTTTCTTATCCATTCATCTGCCAATGGACATCTAGGTTGCTTCCATGTCCTTGCTACTGTAAACAGTGCAGAGATGAAGATTGGGGTACACTTGTCTCTTTGAATTCTGTTTTCCTTGGTGTGTATGCACAGTAGTGGAAATTCTGGGTTGTATGGCAGTTCTATTTCCAGTTTTTCAAGGAATCTCAACACTATTCTCAATTGTGGCTGTACTGGTTGCATTCCCACCAATAGTGTTAGTTCAGTTCAGCTCAGTTCAGTGGCTCATTCGTGTCCAGCTCTTTGTGACACCATGGACTGCAGCAAGCCAGGCCTGGCTGTCCATAACCAACTCCTGGAATTTACCCAAACTCATGTCCATTGAGTTGGTTATGCCTTCTAACCATCTGATCCTCTTCTGTCACCTTCTCCTCCCACCTTTAATTTTTCCCAGCATCAGGGTCTTTTCCAAGGAGTCAGTTCTTTGAATCAGGTGGCCAAAGTATTGGAGCTTCAGCTTCAGCATCAGTCCTTCCAATGAATATTCAGGACTGATTTCCTTTAGGATGGACTGGTTGGATCTCCTTGCAGTCCAAGGGAGACTCACAGGTCTTCTCCAACACCGAAGTTCAAAAGCGTCAGTTCTTCAGCGCTTAGCTTTCTTTATAGTCTAAATCTCATATTCATGCATGACTATTAGAAAACCATGGCTTTGACTAGATGGATCTTTGTCAGCAAGTAATGTCTCTGCTTTTTAATATACTGTCTAGGTTAGTCATAACTTTTCTTCCAAGGAACAAGGGTCTTTTAACTTCATGGCTGCAGTCACCATCTGCAGTGATTTTGGAGCCCAAAAACATAAAGTCTCTCACCATTTCCACTATTTCCCCATCTGTTTGCCATGAAGTGATTGGACCAGACAGCATGATCTTAGTTTCTGAATGTTGAGTTTTAAACCAACTTTTTCACTCTCCTCTTTCACTTTAATCAAGAGGCTTTTTAGGTCTTCTTCGCTTTCTGCCATAAGGGAGATGTCATTTGCATTCTGAGGTTACTGATATTTCTTCCAGCAATCTTGATTCCAGCTTGTGCTTCATCCAGTCCACCATTTCTCATGATGTACTCTGCATATAAGTTAAATAAGCAGGGTGACAATATACAGCCTTACATACGCCTTTCCCAATTTGGAACCAGTCTGGTGCTTCATGTCCAGTTCTAACTGTTGCTTCTTAGCCTGCATACAGATTTCTCAGGAGACAGGTGAGGTGGTCTGGTTTTCCCATCTCTTGAGGAATTTTCCACAGTTTGTTGTGATCCACATAGTCAAAAGCTTTGGCATATTCAATACAGCAGAAGTAGATGTTTTTCAGGAACTCTCTCGCTTTTTTGATGATCCAACAGATGTTGGCAATTTGATCTGTGGTTCCTTGCCTTTTCTAAAACCAGTGTGAACATCTAGAAATTCGCGGTTCACATACTGTTGATGCCTGGCTTGGAGAATTTTGAGCATTACTTTCCTAGCATGTGAGATAAGTGCAAGTGTGTGGTTGTTTGAACATTCTTTGACATTGCCTTTTCTTGGAACTGGAATGAAAACTGACTTTTCCACTTCTGTTGTCACTGCTGTGTTTTCCAAATTTGCTAGCATATTATGGAACAACAGACTGGTTCCAAATAGGAAAAGGAGTATGTCAAGGCTGTATATTGTCACCCTGCTTATTCAACTTATATGCAGAGTACATCATGAGAAACGCTGGGCTGGAAGAAGCATAAGCTGGAATCAAGATTGCAGGGAGAAATATCAATAACCTCAGATATGCAGATGATACCACCCTTATGGCAGAAAGTGAAGAGGAACTAAAAAGCCTCTTGGTGAATGTGAAAGAGGAGAGTTAAAAAGTTGGCTTAAAGCTCAACATTCAGAAAACGAAGATCATGGCATCAGGTCTCATCACTTCATGGGAAATAGATGGGGAAACAGTGGAAACAGTGTCAGACTTTATTTTTCTGGGCTCCAAAATCACTGCAGATGGTGATTGCAGCCAAGAAATTAAAACACTCCTTGGAAGGAAAATTATGGCCAACCTAGATAGTGTATTCAAAAGCAAAGACATTACATTGCCAATAAAGGTCCGTCTAGTCAAGGCTATGGTTTTTCCTGTGGTCATGTATGGATGTGAGAGTTGTACTGTGAAGAAAGCTGAGCGCCAAAGAATTGATACTTTTGAACTGTGGTGTTGAGGAAGACTCTTGAGAATCCCTTGGACTGCAAGGAGATCCAACCAGTTCATCCTAAAGGAGATCAGTCCTTGGTGTTCATTGGAAGGACTGATGCTGAGGCTGAATCTCCAATACTTTGGCCACCTCATGTGAAGAGTTGACTCATTGGAAAAGGCCCTGATGCTGGGAGGGATTGGGGGCAGGAGGAGAAGGGGACGACAGAGGATGAGATGGCTGGATGGCATCAGGGACTCGATAGACATGAGTTTGGGTAAACTCCAGAAGTTGGTGATGGACAGGGAGGCCTGGCGTGCTGGAATTCATGGGGTTGCAAAGAGTCGGACATGACTGAGCGACTGAACTGAACTGAACTGAGTGAAGCACTTTCACAGAATCATCTTTTAGGATTTGAAATAGCTCAACTGGAATTCCATCACCTCCACTAGTTATTTGTAGTGATGCTTCCTAACGCCCACTTTACTTCCCATTCCCAGATGTCTGGCTCTAGGTGAGTGATCACCTAGATTATCTGGGTGATTATTTGGGTCGTGAAGTTCTTTTTTTGTAGTTCTTCTGTGTATTCTTGCCACATCTTCTTAATATCTTCTGCTTTTGTTAGGTCCATACTATTTCTGTCCTTTATTGTGCTTATCTTTGCATGAAAATTTCCCTTGGTATCTCTAATTTCTTTTCAGTGGTCACTGAGGAAGCCTTTCTTATCTCTCCTTGCTATTCTTTGGAACTCTGCATTCTAATGTGTATATCTTTCCTTATCTACGTCTGTTGCTTTTCTTCTTTTTATAGCTGCTTGTAAGGCCTTCTTAGACAACAGTTCTGCCTTTTTACATTTCTTTTTCTTGTGTATGGTCTTTTGCATTTTTTTTTTCTTGGATATGGTCTTCATCACTGCCTCCTGGACAATATCACAAACATTGGTCCATAGTTCTTCAGACACTCTATCACTTCTAAGCCCTTGAATCTTTTTGTCACTTCTACTGTATAATTGTAAGGGATTAGATTTAGTTTATACCTGAGAGTCATCTAGTGGGTTTTCCCTACTTTATTCAATTGAAGTCTGAATTTGGCAATAAGGAGTTCATGATCCGAGCTGCAGTCAGCTCCTGGTATTGTTTTTGCTGACTGTGTAGAGCTTTTCTATCTTTGGCTGTAAAGAATATAATCTACCTGATTTTGGTATTGACTATCTGGTGATGTTCATATGGTTTTCCCTGACCAGTGGATTCTTTTGACAAAACTCTATTAGCCTTTGCACTGCTTCATTCTGTACTCCAAGGCCAAATTTGTCCATTAATCGAGGTATTTCTTGACTTCATAGTTATGCATTCCAGTTCAGTTCAGTTCAGTTTAGTCACTCAGTCGTGTCTGACTCCTTGCAACCCCATGAATCACAGAACGCCAGGCTTCCTGTCCATCACCAACTCCCGGAGTTCAATCAGACTCACGGCCATCGAGTCAGTGATGCCATCCAGACAGCTCATCCTCTGGCGTCCCCTTCTACTCCTGCCCCCAATCCCTCCCAGCATCAAAGTCTTTTCCAATGAGTCAACTCTTCGCATGAGGCGGCCAAAGTACTGGAGCTTCAGCTTTAGCATCATTCCTTCCAAAGAAATTCCAGGGTTGATTTCCTTCAGAATGGACTGGTTGGATCTCCTTGCAGTCCAAGGGACTCACAAGAGTCTTCTCCAACCACACAGATCAAAAGCATCAATTCTTCGGCGCTCAGCCTTCTTCACAGTCCAACTCTCACATCCATACATGACTACTGGAAAAACCACAGGTTTGACTAGATGGACCTTAGTTGGCAAAGTAATGTCTCTGCTTTTGAATAAGCTGTCTAGGTTGGTCATAACTTTTCTTCCAAGGAGTAAGCGTCTTTTAATTTCATGGCTGCAGTCACCATCTGCAGTGATTTTGGAGCCCAAGAAAATAAAGTCTGACACTGTTTCTACTGTTTCCCATCTATTTCCCATGAAGTGATGGGACCAGATGCCATGATCTTCGTTTTCTGAATGTTGAGCTTTAAGCCAACTTTTTCACTCTCCACTTTGATTTTCATGAAGAGGCTTTTTAGTTCCTCTTCACTTTCGGCCATAAGGGAGGTATCATCTGCATATCTGAGGTTATTGATATTTCTCCTGGCATCTTGATTCCAGTTTGTGTTTCTTCCAGCATTTCTCATGATGTACTCTGCATATAAGTTGAATAAGCAGGGTGACAATACACAGCCTTGACACACTCCTTTTCCTATTTGGAACCAGTCTGTTGTTCCATGTCCAGTTCTAACTGTTGCTTCCTGGCCTGCATACAGATTTCTCAAATGGCAGGTTAGGTGGTCTGGTATTCCCATCTCATTCAGAATTTTCCACAGTTTATTGTGATCCACACAGTCAAAGCCTTTGGCATAGTCAATAAAGCAGAAATAGATGTTTTTCTGGAACTCTCTTGCTTTTTCCATGATCCAGCGGATGTGGGCAATTTGATCTCTGGTTCCTCTGCCTTTTCTAAAATCAGCTTGAACATCAGGGATTGCTGAAGCCTGGCTTGGAGAATTTTGAGCATTACTTTACCAGCATGTGAGATGACTGCAATTGTGCGGTAGTTTGAGCATTCCTTGGCATTGCCTTTCTTTGGGGTTGGAATGAAAACTGACCTTTTCCAGTCCTGTGGCCACTGCTGAGTTTTCCAAATTTGCTGGCATATTGAGTGCAGCCCTTTCACAGCATCATCTTTCAGGATTTGAAACAGCTCAACTGGAATTCCATCACATCCACTAGCTTTGTTCGTAGTGATGCTTTCTAAGGCCCACTTGACTTCACATTCCAGGATGTCTGGCTCTAGATGACTGATCACACCTACATGATTATCTGGGTTGTGAAGATCCTTTTTGTACAGTTCTTCTGTGTATTCTTGCCATCTCTTCTTAATATCTTCTGATTCTGTTAGGTCCATCCCATATCTGTCCTTTATCGAACTTATCTTTGCATGAAATGAGGACCACAGCCTTGTCTAACTCAATGAAACTAAGCCATGCCCACAGGGCAACACAATACGGGTAGGTCATAGTGGAGAGGTCTGACAGATTGTGGTCCACTGGATAAGGGATTGGCAAACCACTTCAGTATTCTTGCCTTGAAAACCCCATGAACAGTATACAAAGGCAAAATAATAGGATACTGAAAGAGGTACTCTCCAGGTCAGTAGGTGCCCAATATGCCACTGGAGGTCAGTGGAGAAATATCTCCAGAAAGAATAAAGGGTTGGAGCCAAAGCAAAAACAATACCCAGCTGTGAATGTTACTGGTGATAGAAGCAAGGTCCGATGCTGTAAAGAGCAATATTGTATAGGAAGCTGGAATGTCAGGTCCATGAATCAAGGCAAATTGGAAGTGGTCAAATAGGAGATGGCAAGAGTGAACGTTGACATTCTAGGAATCAGCGAACTAAAATGGACTGGAATGGGTGAATTTAACTCAGATGACCATTATATCTACTACTGTGGTCAAGAATCCCTCAGAAGAAATGAAGTAGCCATCATGGTCAACAGAAGAGTCTGAAATGCAATACTTGGATGCAATCTCAAAAATGACAGAATGATCTCTGTTCGTCTCCAAGGCAAACCATTCAATATCACAGTAATCCAAGTCTATGCCCCAACTAGTAACGCTGAAGAAGCTGAAGTTGAATGTTTCTATGAAGACCTACATGACTTTTTAGAACTAACACCCAAAAAAGATGTCCTTTTCATTATAGGGGCCTGGAATGCAAAGGTAGGAAGTCAAGAAATACCTGGAGTTACAGGCAAATTTGGCCTTGGAATGCGGAATGAAGCAGGGCAAAGACTCATAGAGTTTTGCCAAGAAAATGCACTGGTTATAGCAAACACCCTCTTCCAACAACACAAGAGAAGACTCTATACATGGACATCACCAGATAGTCAACACCAAAATCAGATTGATTATATTCTTTGCAGCCAAAGATGGAGAAGCTCTATACAGTCAGCAAAAACAAGACCAGGAGCTGACTGTGGCTCAGATCATGAACTCCTTATTACCATATTCAGACTGAAATTGAAGAAATCAAGGAAAACCACTAGACCATTCAGGTATGGCCTAAATCAAATCCCTCATGATTATACAGTGGAAGTGAGAAATAGATTTAAGGGCCTAGATCTGATAGATAGAGTGCCTGATGATCTATGGAATGAGGTTCCTGACATTGTACAGGAGACAGGGATCAAGTCCATCCCCATGGAAAAGAAATGCAAAAAAGCAAAATGGCTGTCTGGGGAAGCCTTACAAATAGCTGTGAAAAGAAGAGAAGCAAAAAAGCCAAGGAGAAAAGGAAAGATATAAGCATCTGAAATGCAGAGTTCCAAAGAATAGCAAGAAGAGATAAGAAAGCCTTCTTCAGCAATCAATGCAAAGAAATAGAGGAAAAGAACAGAATGGGAAAGACTAGAGATCTCTTCAAGAAAATTAGAGATACCAAGGGAACATTTCATGCATTCCAGTCCCCTATAATGAAAAGGACATCTTTTTTGGTTGTTAGTTCTAGAAAGTCTTGTAGGTCTTCATAGAACTGTTCAATTTCAACTTCAGCATTATTGGTTGAGGCATAGACTTGGATAACTACAATTTTGAATGATTTGCCTTGGAAACAGACCATTCTGTCATTTTTGAGATTGCATCCAAGTACTGCATTTTGAACTCTTTTGCTATGATGGCTACTCCATTTCTTCTAAGGGATTCTTGCCCACAGTTGTAAATATAAAGGTCATCTGAGTTAAATTCACCCATTCTAGTCTATTTTAGTTCGCTGATTCCTAAAATGTCGATCTTCACTCTTAGCATCTCCTCTTTGACTGCTTCCAATTTGCCTTGATTTGTGGACCTAACATTCCAGGTTCCAATACAATATTGATATTTACTGCATCAGACTTTACTTGCATCATTAGTCACATCCACACCTGGGTGTTTTTATTGCTTTGGTTCCATCTCTTCATTCTTTCCAGAGTTAGTTCTCCACTGATTTCCAGTAGCATATTGGGCACCTACCAACCTGGGGAGATAACCTTTCAGTTTCCTATCTTTTTGCCTTTTCATACTGTTCATAGGGTTCTTAAGGAAAGAATACTGAATTGATTTGCCATTCCCTTCTCAAGTGAACCACATTTTGTCAGAATTCTCCACCCGGACCCATCCATCTTGGGTGGCCCTACATGGCATGGCTCATAGCTCATTGAGTTAAACAAGACTTGGTCCATGTGATCAGATTGGTTGGTTTTCTGTGATTTTGGTTTTAGTCTGTCTGCCTTCTGATGGAGAAGGATAAGAGGATTATGGAAGCTTCCTGATGGGATAGATTGACTTCGGGAGAAACTGGGTCTTGTTCTGATGGGCAGGGCCATGCTCATTAAATCTTTAATCCAATTTTCTATTGAAGGGCGGGACTGTGTTCCCTCCCTGTTATTTGACCTGAGGCAAAACTATGGTGGGGGTGATGAAGATAATGGCGACCTCCTTCAAAAGGTCCCATGCATGCACTGCCATACTCAGTGCCTCCAACCCTGCAACAGGCCAACACCGACCGACACCTCGCCAGAGACTCCTTGACATGCACGGGCAAATCTCGATCAGTCTCTTGTGGGGTCACTGCTCCTTTCTCCTGGGTCCTCTTGAGCACAAGGTTTGTTTGTGCCCTGCCCCACCGAGAGAACTGTTTCCCCAGTCATGTGTAAGTTCCGGCAGCTCTATTGTAAGTAAAGGGCAACCTCCTCCAAAGGGCTTATGCCATACCCAGGTTTACTGCACCCAGAGACCCTGTCTCCATAGCAGTCCACTGATGACCTCAGGAGACAGCCAAACATAGTTCTGTCTCAGTCTCTGTGGGGTCTCTGGGTTCTGGTACACGCAAAGTCTATTTGAGCCCTCTGAGCATCTTTGGCAGGGAAAGGGTTTGATTCTAAATGTGATTTTGCTCCTCCTACCATCTTGCTGGGGCTTCTCCTTTGCCCTTGGACATGGGATATCTCCTCGCAGTTGCTCCAGAGCCATGCAGCCATCTTGGATAGTTCAAGATATTTGTAATTTATACTTGCTCTCTTGGCTTAATTATTAATAATGGAAATTTCAATATTAAAGTGTACCAGATTGCTTAGATGTCTATAAATATCTTGTTATAGAAGAAAGCAAGTAAATTATCAAAGACTGAGTTTTTGTAAATTATCAAAGACTCAGAGTTTATAACGGAGTCAGTAGTCAGTTTGAAGTCCTAACAAGTCAATAATAGGACACTTTGAGAATCAATAAGAGTAATAACATAAGTGATTGAAATGTATAAATATTTTATATCAGTAAGCCTATCTCTATGGGATTATTTCAGCTCATAAATGTAAAAAAAAAACCTTAGAATTAAAATGTCATGTGTGAAATCAGTAAAAAGTTCAAAAAAACTAAAGCATGATCATCAAAAGCTTCTGACATCACAAATAAAAGACAAATAAATTATGTGTCTCCTGAGGGGAAAAAATAAAAAAGCTACATAGTATTTTTGCTGAAAGTGAGCAAGACAGAGAGAAAGAAAGAGATGGGAGAATTAAATCAATTATCTAAATATAATTGCCAATTTAAAAATAATATGATGATAAAGGCAATGGTTTAACAATTCTACAGGAATACAATTGGAAGTAATACAGGATGTTAGTAACTCTATACTCAGTTTATTCAATAGTGATGGATACAAAGAGAGTAGATTTTGATAACATTAGGAAGTTATACTTCTTGTTTTAGGTTTATTAATAGTGTTTTAGGTACATATTTCATGAGTTCTTGTCTTTTTACAGATATATATTAACATGTTTATTAGTGAATTTATATGACTCTGGAATTTGCTTCAAAATAATCCATCAGGAGAAATATGTGGATTATAAAAAAAAAAACAACAAAATTGGTCACGTAGATAATTGCAGAAAAATAGTAAATTGCTGCATGTGCACTGACTATATTATTCTCCTGATTTTTAAAATATTTTCAAGATTGGCTATAATAAATTTTTTTTAAAAATTCTTTTCCCTTTTCTTTCCAGCCAGTTCCAGTGTTTGGGATTTTCAGAGGCAATTATTTTGATTAAATAGAAATAATGGTTGGGTAAGTGGAAGTTCATTGCTCAAAGGCAGCAGTTGATGTCAGAACTAATATCATGCTGTTTTGTCATTAATTCTAAGATGAGGCTTTCATTGACTTTTGATATATGAATTGTGGCAGGAGATTTTTATTATATAGCCTGAGTTTCAAAGAAGCAAAATAGGCAAATCTTTTACTAGGCCCCTGATTTTTATTTGAGAATTTGTTTAATATGATATTTTTAAACACAACATGGAAACAACCTAGATGTCCATCAGCAGATGAATGGATAAGAAAGCTGTGGTACATATACACAATGGAGTATTACTCAGCCATTAAAAAAAATACATTTGAATCAGTTCTAAGGAGATGGATGGAACTGGAGCCGATTATACAGAGTGAAGTAAGCCAGAAAGAAAAACACCAATACAGTATACTAACGCATATATATGGAATTTAGAAAGATGGGGATGATGACCCTGTATGCGAGACAACAAAAGAGACTCAGATCTATAGAGTGAACTGTTGGACTCTGGGGGAGAGAGGGAGGGAGAGGGTGGGATGAGATGGGAGAATGGCATTGAAACATGTATACTGTCGGGCAAGAAACGAATCGCCAGTTGATGTCAGATGCAGAATGCAGGATGCTTGGGACTGGTGCAGGGAGGGGGCCCGGAGGGATGGCGTGGGGTGGAAGGTGGGAGGGGATTCGTGTTTGGGAACGCTTGTACACTCGTGGTGAATTCATGTCAATGTTTGGCAAAACCAATACAGTAATGTAAAGTAAACTAAAGTTAAAATAAAAATNAGCTAAAAGAAAAAAAAAAAAAAAGAAAAGAAAAGACCCTGATGCTGGGAAAGATTGAAAGTGGGAGGAGAAGGGGACGACAGAGGATGAGATGGTTGGATGGCATCACCAACTCAATGGACATGAGCTTCAGTAAGCTCCAGGAGTTGGCAATGGACAGGGTAGCCTGGCGTGCTGCAGTCCATGGGGTCACAAAGAGTTGGACACGACTGAGTGACTGAACTGAACTGAAGTACTATGACAACATCTGTCAAAGCTGAACCCAAAAATGCCATGGGAGAAATTTTAAAATTATACTAAAAAAAGAACTTGACTTTTAAAAAAAGAATACCATTTGATCTGGCAATTGTACTCAGAGACATGAACAACAATCACAGCAAACTATTTTTAATAACCCCAAACAAACCTAATCTCTGTCAAGAGTAAACTATGTATATAAATGGTGCCATACCCATACAGTATCTTCCTGTATATATACAGGGCTTCCCTGGTGACTCAGATGGTTAAGAATCTTGCAGCAATGCAGGAGACCTAGGTTCAATTCCTGGGTTAGGAAGATCCCCTGGAGAAGGGAATAGCTACCCACTCCAGTATTCTTGCCTGGGAAATCCCATAGACAGAGGAGCCTGGCCGGTTACAGTCCTTGGGGTTGCAAAGAGTTGGACACGACTGAGGGACTAACACTTTCACTTTCAACACCCATACAGTAGAATATTCTAGAGCACTGAAAACATACAAGCTATCTCTATAGACAGACACATGAACAAATCTCACAAACATAATGCTGAGCTTATTAAAAAAAAAAAAAAAAGCCAGCCACAAAAGAATAAAAACCAGACATTTCCACTGACACAAATTTCAAAAGCAAGCCAAACTGAACTGCAGTGATAGCAGCCAGGAGAGTAGTTGCCTTCAGAGAATAGAGAAGGTGTAATGACCAGAAAGGGTCACAGGTAGGGTTGCCATGTAAAATACAAGCTGCTCAATTAAATATGAATTTCAGGTAAACAACAGAGAATCTTTTAATATAAGTAGATCCCATGCACTATTCGGGACATGTATTTTTACTTGCTAAATCTGGCAACCCTAGTCAAGGTTGATGTTTTGGGAGTCCTGGTAATATTTTCCTTCTTGATATCCATTCTATAAGCATTCATTGTGCATTTTCCTGTACATGTGTTATACTTCACAATAAAAAAAAAACTTTAAGAAAGCAAAAGTACATTCAGTACAGCCTTGCAGATTTTAAAATATCTCATCCAACCACTGTTCTTCCCACTCTTAATCACTGTATGTGAGAGCTGAGGATCTGAAGTGTTGCTATGTCCAAAGCTGTGGGCTCTACATTCAATTTTGATTAGAATTACTTTTACACAGCATGCTTCTTTATTTCTGGAATCCTTTTTCATGCCCTGCCTTTCAGGGGTTTTACTTAATTTGTGACTAGCTTAATCTTACCAAGGGCTTCCCCTTGGTGGCTCAGTGGTAAAGAATGCACCTGCCAATGCAGGAGACACAAGAGACGTGGGTGGGACCCCTGGGTCAGAAAGATCCCCTGAAGTAGGAAATGGCAACCCACTCTAGTATTCTTCCCTGAGAAATCCTAAGGACAGAGGAGCCTGGCAGGCTACAGTCCATGGGGTCACAAAGAACTGGACACAAGTAAACAATAATCTTACCGAAGGGCAACGTTCGAATGGAAGGCCAGCCTCTATCCATCAGCCAAGAAAGCACAAACCAGGGGTCAAGAAACAAGCTGAACTGACCAGCCAACCTGCAGGGGTCAGAATGCTCTGGTCTGAAGCTACAAGAAAACTGGTACCATAGGGCCAACAACTTGGATACAGACACTGTTCAGCATCCATAAAGTCGCATGCTTCAATCTGCAGCCTGTTTTCTAAACTTACCGGAGGTTTACACAAATACCTTGAGTGGTTCCATCAATTTCCCTTCTTACAGATACATCTGGAAAACCCAAGTAACGAGTAGGGACCAGTGCAAACAAAAACCTGAATCATTTTTCTGTTCTGGATTAAAGAAGATGGTATTTACTGGCAAAAGTTCTTGCGTGCTCAGGGTTTTTAATGTTGTGTTGTTTGGTACTTTCACCTTGTTTTGAAATGAACCATTCCCAATCCTAAATGAAGAAAGAACTACAAGTTTGGATCCTGCTCTCTATAATGTTTAAGATCAAACTTTATAGGCCAGTGGAACCCTTATCCGCCCCCTACCAGCCTTGAGAATGCCAGGTTTCTTCACTTTAATAACAAACTCTTTCACAAAGGGTATTAAGGAGAGTGATTAGGTTCCTGGGCTGTGGAGACCGGTTGCCTGGAGGAAACCCAGCTTCACCACTGAGACTGTGTAGTTCTGGCCAGTGAGTGACTGACTCATCGCTCTGTGCCTCAGTTTCTTCAACTGTAAAATAGGAATTAAAAATAGCTGATACACAGGGCTGTTGGGAGCATCTAATGCCGTGTAAGGTGATTAAAGCACAGCCTCTAGCACACCTTCAACGCTCATCAATGACTATCGTCAACCCTACCTTCGAGGGTCTTAGCATCTATAAGGACTCTACGTCTGTATCTAATGTAGGGAAAGCATCTAGATGCAGCTGGACAGAGGGGGAAGGGAAGGTAGTCCAAGAACCCACAAAGTCTGACCCAAGCTGCGCCCAATCCACAGAAGGCGAAGCAGCGTTAGGAGGCCAGGGTAGTGGCCACACCTGGACCCCAAACTTTGGCTGGGACCTCTGACCTCGGGTGCCCTCTCTACTCACATTATGGTTGAAGCTGTTGCCGGGCAGCAGAGGCAGGGCCATAGCGTCCAGCGTCCGAGGGGCAAGGGTCCGAGAAAAGAGGCCAGCAGGCAGCGGCCACCTTTCGGCCTCTTTGTTTGAGCCCCTCCCTCCCCGCCATTCCACGTTACCTAGAGACGGAGGCGGTGTCACGGAAGGAGGAGGGGCTTCAGCGGGCCGGGGGTTCGGGGCGGGACCGGGGCGGGGCTAGGCGGAAGCTCCGCGCGGGCGCCTCCTCCC